>SJYC01057470.1:0-41566 GCA_006408675.1 Madoqua kirkii
GGTGGGGGGGGGGGTGGGGGTGGGTGGGGAGTGGGCTGGATGGAAAGAATGGGCTGTTTCTGCTGGGCCTTTTCTCTCGCCTTCTGTCTCAACAGGAACCCTTGGTGTTTGACTTGAGGTTCCTGGGCCGGCTCTGAATGTAGCATGTGTGCCTGAGTGATGGACTTGATATTTACACAAGCCACGCTGATAAGTGCACATGTGTTTTTAATGTTTTGGCTTTCTAGACCACAAACATGTCAATGTCATATGCGTGCACACACAGACGTGCTGTCGGGCTGGGCCTTGAGCGGGGCTCTTTTTTCCCTTCTTCTTTCTCTTAAAAAAACAAACAAACAAACAAAAACAGAACAAAAAACCCCAAGAAAACAAAACCCAACTGTCCTCCCCAAATCAACACCTTTGTGCGCACCCTTCCTTTCCACACTATCTCGGGACTGTCGGAGGGCCGGCATCAGGTTGCCTCACCTGGAAACGCAGCTGCCTTTTAAAGCCAGCAAACAGTCGGACTCCACCTTCGCCGGGTCTTCGCGGGAGCCGAGCCCCACCGGCCGGGGATGGAAAGGCAGACCTCCCTCGCTACAGCCTTCCTGAGCCCCGGTCCGTCGGCACGGCCCCTTTCCGTACTGCAGCCATAGAGAACAACGCCGAGAAAGCAGTCTGCTGCTGCGTTAAGTTAGAGAAAAGTGACAAAAAGAAAAAAAAAAAGTCTTGATTAGCTCAGGGACTTGCAAGTACTGTTACGCGTCCTTGCTTTCCTGAGATCAGATTCGAGCTAGCTGCAGCGTTGCGTATCCTTTTTACCCTCCGCACGCTTCTCTCCATCCCCTCTCTCCCTTCCTTTTTTCTTTCTTTCTTTCTTTTTTTGTCTTTTCCTCGTTTCCCCCCCGCTTGTTCCTTCTTTTATTTATTTATTTTTGGTTTTGTTTTTTAAGGGGTGTTGACCTGCGCTGAGTTCTGGGGAGCCGAGCCCTCCCGCCCGCGAGCCGATTGGCCGGCGGCGCGGGTGACTGACGGGCGGGCCCGGAGCGCTCCCGGCGGCCGGCGCTGATTGGCCGGCGCAGCTCGGAGGGCTCGGCCGCGAGAGCGCCGGGCGCTCGGGTCCCGCCGCCTCGGGCGCCTGGGCCGCACTCGGGCCGCGCGCTCGCCTCCCCGCGCAGCTCTCCAGGGCCGCCCCGCCAGCGCCGAGCAGGAGCGCGCGGCCGCCCAGTAGGGCGCGGGTGCGGACGGCGCCTTTTGTCCCCGGAGCCAGGGGGCGGTGCGGGGTGGGGCGGGTGGGCTCCTGCAAGTTCGCGGCGGGACGCGCGCGGGGAGACCACCGGGGACGCCCCGCATCGCGGGGGCCGGGGCGCAGAGCATGGGCGGCGGGCGCTGGGCCGCGGCGGGCGCGCTGCTGGCGCTGGCCGCCGGGCTCCTGGCCGCGGGCTCGGCCAGCGAGTACGACTACGTGAGCTTCCAGTCGGACATCGGCGCCTACCAGAGCGGGCGCTTCTACACCAAGCCGCCGCAGTGCGTGGACATCCCGGCCGACCTGCGGCTGTGCCACAACGTGGGCTACAAGAGGATGGTGCTGCCCAACCTGCTGGAGCACGAAACCATGGCCGAGGTGAAACAGCAGGCCAGCAGCTGGGTGCCCCTGCTCAACAAGAACTGCCACATCGGCACCCAGGTCTTCCTGTGCTCGCTCTTTGCGCCCGTCTGCCTGGACCGGCCCATCTACCCGTGCCGCTGGCTCTGCGAGGCCGTGCGCGACTCGTGCGAGCCGGTCATGCAGTTCTTCGGCTTCTACTGGCCGGAGATGCTCAAGTGCGACAAGTTTCCCGAGGGCGACGTCTGCATCGCCATGACCCCGCCCAACGCCACCGAGGCCTCCAAGCCCCAAGGTGAGGCGGGGGTCCCCCGGGCTGCGCCCCGGGCCTGCCCGACGGCCTCGGGACGTCCGAGGTGGTGCCCGGCTGGGCAGCCCCGCGCGCGCACCCGCTGCGGGTCGTGGAGCCGCTGCCCTGGGAATCCAGTTTCCAAGAAACAAAGCTTTAGCTCCCGGTCCTAGTAGAGCGCTTTTCTCCCCTGGGAGGGAAGCGAGTCCCCATCGGAGCTTTGAACCCCTTGGACGAGATGCCGCCGGGGCTGGGGGCGGGAAACACAACCCAAACTCTAAATCTGGGAAGCTCTGGAGGGCTGAGCAAATGCTAAGGTGCAGCTTTGTTTATACTCTTAGTTTCGAGGAGGATTTTTTAAAAATCGCTTTTCTTAGCTAGTCATTCAGCCAAGTAGCTCCCGGACTGGTGCAAAACGAGCCGAGGAAAAAAGTTTAGAAACTGCAAGGCTGTTTCCTCCTTTCAGGTAACAGCTTCGGAAGACTTGAGGGAGGGGGGTGATGGAAAGACTCTTCCCCCCCATTCTTGCATACCCCCTGCTTCTCTCATTCACACAAATCCTCAGGTAATTAGGAAGATACAATTGTCATTAGCTCATTGTTCCGCTCTCCTTGGGGAGCGGGACCGCAAATTGAAGACTTTCCTAACAGCCCTGGAGAAGGGCAGGAGGTTGTTCTCAGAACCCCCTCCCGCTTAAAGGGCAGCTCTTGACGGGGGAGGAAGGCACATCACCCCGCCACCCTCCACCCCCAGGCCACAAGACAGAGCAAAACAAGTTAACAAGCCAAAAAGAAAAAAAGAAAAGCCCTAATAAATCAACACTCCAGCACCCTCGCCTGACTTTGAGAGGAATGAATTCAACCCCGACCTCTTCGGAAGCAGAGTTGAGGCTCAAAGCTGCCAGTGATCAGAGACCGGGAGCCCTGTGCCCAGGGCACCCAGCACAGGGGCCCCGTCTCTAGGGCTTTTGGAGGAAAGGGCTTAAGGTGTGTGTGTGTGGGGTGGGGGCAGTGGCGTGGGAGGGGGTGGTGGAAAAACCTGTTGCTTGCTCGCTCAGCTTATCTCCAAGTGATGCCGGAGGAGGAGGAATGTCTCCTGCGGGGCAGGCTCCCCAGAGTGAGGGTGGGGTAGTCCGGGGAAGGGCACCCTGAAACTTGAATACCTTTGCTTATTTCAGGGAGGGCAGAGATAAGTCCAGAGTGAGGGATGTGGAGATGGGCTCGGTGGGTGGACGGGGCAACAGCTTGAGGTCTGGGCCCGGTGCTCGCCCTTTCTTGAGGTCTGCACAGGGTTCACCTTTGGGGAGATGCTGCTAGTACCTGGAGCAGACTAAGCCCTTGATGTTCCGTCTGGATAGAACCCACGGGATTTTCCTTCTCCCCTCCTGGGAGAGAAGCCCAGCCCTACCCCCAGAGACCTCAGCTAGCTCTGCTGGGGCAGAACCCACCCCAGCTGCCCCTGTCTGGTACAAGAGGCAACAGAAACCTTCTGAGAGGGACTGGCAGGTGGGGAGACTGGCTGGGGTGCCTCCTTATGCATGGACAAGAATCCTCTTGGCTCGACGCCCCCCCCCAAGAGACAGGGGTGGTTGAGGGAAGGGAGACCAAAATCCATGCTATCTTCTTGGAGCCATTTACTCCTTGGCTGCCGCCCCCTTGGCCCCCTCCCAAAGTCCGCCGTTTGCACCATCTCCCCTCCTTCCTCCATCCCAGAAGTGCTCAGCTAGCCCACTCTGGACCAGCCACACAGCCGTGAAGGGACCAGTCTGGGGTGGAACTTGGGACCTGGTTCTCCCCACCGTGTTTTTGTTGACAGGTTCTGCGAGAGGCACTGCTCCTACCCGGGACTGCAGCCCCCTCAGTGGGAGGGGCCCCCAAAAGGCGTCCCCTGGGGCTGCTGTCAGCTAGCCTGGAAGTGGGAGGGATGTGTGTGTGTGTGCAGGCAGGTCCCGGGGAGAGACCAGACTCCTGGTCCTCATCGCTTATGGCTCATGCCTCCAGAATAAGAACTGGTACTTTTGGAGGCGACCGAGTCCACATGCCTGACTTTTATTCTTTATTTCTTTTTATTCTGTAAAATTGAAATGGGATCTTCAAAGCAGTGACATGTTTCTGAATGCCGGCCAGCTTCTGTTCACATACGAGGGCAAGTACTGTTTAGGGTACTGGGGCTGGCCTTTGGGGCCACACACCATTTAAGATCATCTTGATAATGAGATGAGTCAAAGGAGGCTCCCCTGCACCCCCAAAAAGCTGAGGCTCAAGCTGCTTCAGCATCGATTATGGGAGAGGCACTTTTTTTTTTTCCAGAAAAGTTATTTCTTAGTCTTGCACTTGCATTAGACCCATGCACTCCCAGGCTGATACACTGTCATTCCTCCTGCTGCCAGCTTTTACTGATTCAAGCTCCGCGAAGGAGCACATACTTTTATTTTGTTGTTGTTTAGGCATGTTGTGGGTTAAATCAGCCTGACTGTTTCAGGCACAGATTGCAGAGGCCACGGTGCCTTATTCTTCCCTAGAGCCTTCCTCAGGGTCTCTTCCCTGTGCTGAGGAGCTGGCCAGGGAAGACCTGCTGTGTGTGTGTGTGTGTGTGTGTGTGTGTGTGTGTGTGTGTGTGTGTGTACTGTGTGCATTGATTAAAAAAAAAAAAACCCAAGTGTTTCTGATTCCAGTGTGGCACTCCTCTTCCCCTTAAATATTGATGAAACACAACACCTTTTGGTTTTTGCTTCTTTCACTTGAAACATTGTAAATGCCTCTAAAAACAGCCATCTCATCCTGCCTCTCTGGCGGATGAATGGGTGGGTCTGATTTTTTGTGCTCAGGCTGCCTGCTGCCACCCACCTCCACCCTCTGCCCCTGCACAGTCCAGAGAGGCCGCAGATTAATATTGCCCTTCAGAGCTGGCGGTGGGAAAAGTTGAGGCGGGCTGGGGAAATGCTCTGCGCTCATCCCAGCCCCCTCCGGCCCCCGGGAGATGCTGAGGGCCAGACCTGGCGATGGGACTGAGGGCAGTCCCTGGGTGATCTGCAGAGCCCTGGGCTGCCAGTCCAGTCGGGGAGCTCAGGGTGTCCAGACCGGGTGGTGTGAGTGAGCCGAGGGCACCCGGAGTTTGCATTCGGATGGTCCTGCCCTGCTGCTTGTTTGGCCAGGTTATTGTCATTGAACTTTGCCCCGTGATAACTTCTGTTAAAAATTATTTTAACCCAAATAAGGAAAGCCCCCCAGCACAGTCCGCACTCCCCAGGCAGGTGCCACGGTCCTTCCCATATATGATGGGATTTCCTTTCCATTTTTCTCCCCATGGAAGCAAGAATCAGAATGCACAATTCCGGGTGGGCGTTTCCCTTTTATCAGAAACTTGACCTCTGGAATCCAATCTTAAGTTCCGGCTGAGAAGCACAGTTCCAGCCTCTGGGTCCAAAGATAGTCCCACTGTCTTTTGTTTGGAGCCCGGCAGTGGTTCCTGCTGCCGAAGGAGTCTGGACATCGAAGCCCTAGGCCTAGCGTCAAGGTGGGAGAGGGGTCTGCCAGCAAAGACCAAAGTGTGTGGCCTCTGCTGGGCCTCGTAGGGACCTGCCTGGAAGCGGGATGTGGTCAGGCACCCCCTCCCGGGCGCTGGGGGCCCAGCTGTGTCCCGGGGGGTAGCACCGGCCCTGGAGTGCAGTAGTTGACTCCCTGTCCGCCGTGGGAGGCTCTGCCCATTTCTCTGGACCACAGAAGTGCTCCAAGGCGAAGGAGACGCTGCCACGGGAGCCACAGAGAGGGAGGGGGAGGGAGAAGGAAGAGCCTTAACGGGAGCACACCGTCCTCCTTCGAGACTTCCCCAAAGCGCGTGGCCTCCGCTGCTGTGCTGCATGGAGGCCCCTTAAGATGTGCCCAAGCTTTCCTACATCCTGGATAAAACCCCAAGATGTCTGATAGATGATGAGCGATGCTGATGCTGACAGTGGGATGGTGGTGGTGGCGGTGGCGACAAGCTGCCTCCCCTTCTGGTGATTCCACTGGGTGGCTTTCTCCTAGCTTTTCCACAGGAGGCCCTTTACCTCCCAGGGGAGGGCCCCCTCCAGCATCTGCAGCATTTGGCCGGGAGGATCCGCTGGCCCTGGCTTCCAAAGCCTCCTCCCCCTGGGGCCTAGTCGCTTCCAGTTCCCCCCACGCCTGCGGCACACACACCTCCTCTTCAAAGTACTTCACGGTGTGAAAACGCCAACAGAGGGTCTCCCTGTCCCACTCGGTCCTTCCATTTGGCAGCAGGGCTGGTGATGGCCCCCCCACCCCGAGTCCCCACCCAGCTCCTACTGCTCCCCGCCCCGAAGGACCTTGCTGCAGCAGCCCTTCTGGACAGGGGTGTTCAGGGCCCTGGTTGGACTTTGTGAGTTTGGCTGATTTCCTTTCTTGGCTCTTGGAGAGCTGGTCAGATGGATCGGGGAGTTTGGGAACACGAATAGGGCTGGAATCAGGCAGGTATTTCAAGGGGGAGGAGAGGAAACAGGAGACAAACAAACAAACTAGGTAGAAGTGTTTGGTTACAAGTCAGCTTTTTCCAGGGACCCACCACATCAAGGACCCGCCCCATTCAGCCCCAGATAATGTTGATCTGAATAGCTGTACTATATTCAGTAGCTCTGGTCCCTGAATTTTCAAGAAACTCAATGTCTGCCTGGGTTTCCAGGACTCGTCTTTTCTGGGATTGCCTTTCAGAAATCCCAGAAGCCAGTTACCCCCTTCCAGCCTGGTCCCGAGGCTGCTCTCTGTCTGTCCCGGGGGCAGTTCCTCCAGCATCCTTGCCCCCCATCACTCAGCTCCTTTCTTGCCCTTTCCTCTCCTAGGCACGACCGTGTGTCCTCCATGTGACAACGAGCTGAAATCTGAAGCCATAATCGAGCATCTCTGTGCCAGCGAGTTTGGTAAGAAAGCGGCCCAGGCTGCCTCCGGGAGGTTGGGCGTCCCTGGCTCCTCCTGATCTGCATCCCTGGAGCAGAGCCTTTCAGAGCTTTTTTTTGGAGATACGTATTCTCTCCCTCCATCCTCCCCAGACAGCTGCTTTTCTCAGGCAGATGGGAGACTAGATGAGGGGGAACTGGCTGCTTTTTATGAAAAGTCAAAGTTGGCTTCTGCCTTCCCGTGTGTGGGATCACTGGATGGGTTTGGAGGGACCTTCTCTGGGCGGAGAGGGAGGCAGATTTGGGGCGAGCTGGGGAAACCAGGCTCATGGCTGGCTTCCTGCATGGCTCTTTGTCCATCCACCCCTAGGTGTCAGCACCGCGCCGCCCAGGATCGGGAGGGGGTCATTGGTGTTCAGGGCCCTGGGGGCAGGGGCTCTCAGGAACTTCCTGGCAAGTAAAATGACATCCCCACAGTCGGGGGAATTTCCCTCCCTTCTTCCCAAATCTCTCTGGGTTAAAAGGGAATTCTGGGTCCACATTTGCAGCCCCAGGAAGAGGGCTGGATGTGGGCCTGGGGCCTGATCTCAGGGGACCTTTCAAGGGTGGCCCCTGTCGTCTGCTCCTCAGAAGACGGAGCCTCAGACACCTCGAAAGTGTGTCCTCCGGGAAAGCAGATGTGAACAGCATCCTTCTGAAGGGTCGGCTCCCTTCAGCCTGCTTCTGTTTTGTATGGAGCTGACATATAAAATAGAGGCGGCCGGGGCTGTTTTGCTAAGGACAGGTTCTCACGATTCCAGCCATGGTGTCCCGAGGATGGATTTGTTACAGACTTCCTCCCAGGAAACGTGTAATGGGCTTCCCTGGTGGCTCAGACAGTAAAGAGTGTCTGCAACGCAGGAGACCTGGGTTCGATCCCTGGGTTGGGAAGATCCCCTGGAGGAAGGCATGGCAACCCACTCCAGTATCCTTGCCTGGAGAATCCCATGGACAGAGGAACCTGGTGAGCTACAGTCCATGGGATCACAAAGAGTCAGACACGACTGAGTGACTTAACACTCAGGCTGTTTTGCTAAGGATCCACGCCGCCCAGGATCGGGAGGGGGTCATTGGTGTTCAGGGCCCTGGGGGCAGGGGCTCTCAGGAACTTCCTGGCAAGTAAAATGACATCCCCACAGTCGGGGGAATTTCCCTCCCTTCTTCCCAAATCTCTCTGGGTTAAAAGGGAATTCTGGGTCCACATTTGCAGCCCCAGGAAGAGGGCTGGATGTGGGCCTGGGGCCTGATCTCAGGGGACCTTTCAAGGGTGGCCCCTGTCGTCTGCTCCTCAGAAGACGGAGCCTCAGACACCTCGAAAGTGTGTCCTCCGGGAAAGCAGATGTGAACAGCATCCTTCTGAAGGGTCGGCTCCCTTCAGCCTGCTTCTGTTTTGTATGGAGCTGACATATAAAATAGAGGCGGCCGGGGCTGTTTTGCTAAGGACAGGTTCTCACGATTCCAGCCATGGTGTCCCGAGGATGGATTTGTTACAGACTTCCTCCCAGGAAACGTGTAATGGGCTTCCCTGGTGGCTCAGACAGTAAAGAGTGTCTGCAACGCAGGAGACCTGGGTTCGATCCCTGGGTTGGGAAGATCCCCTGGAGGAAGGCATGGCAACCCACTCCAGTATCCTTGCCTGGAGAATCCCATGGACAGAGGAACCTGGTGAGCTACAGTCCATGGGATCACAAAGAGTCAGACACGACTGAGTGACTTAACACTCAGGCTGTTTTGCTAAGGATAGGTTCTCACAATTCAGCCACGGTGTCCCTGAGGCTGGATCTCTTACAGAATTCCTACCAGGAAAAATGTAAATGGTAGGTAAAGGAAATCTTTATGTCCATCCAGGGCTACCTATTGTGGGTTTTCATTAACCAAGCATACTAATGCACATGAATGGGCTTTATGCTGGCAAAGTGCCAGTTGGAGAGCTGCACGCATGTAAAGCTGAAGGAAAGGGTGTGGCCCTTGTAGTCTCAGGGTATTTGTCACTGTGACTGCAGGCAGGAGTTGGCCCGGAGAGCTCCTTGAGTTTTGCACGCCCTATTTCTGCATTAAGTATTTCTACCTGCCTCTTTGGTTCTTGGTGGACGAGCTCTAGGAAGGTTGGTCGGCCCTGCCTTCTGCCGCTTGCGTTTGAGTCAGATCCTTTGTTCTGTTTGCCATTTTAAATGAATTTCAAGCAAATTGTAAGAGAGCACCTGTAGCAGTGTTTGCAAACTCTGATGACCCTCCTTCTGTCCGACCGGGGTGACACTTGCTTCCTGAGGCTCACATTCTTGCTCCATCAAGGGGACCCCAACACCCATGAGGCTGGTGGGTCTGCATGGCCCTAACCTGCTGGAGTGACAAGCTTTCTTTCCACAGATGGTGCAAAATTCCTTCCCCAAGAGGTCCCCAGTGGGAAGACATCAGCTTGTTGGAAGGCTCTTTGGGAGCTCGGGGAACAAGGGATCCATTCCTTCAGGGTCAGCACTCCCGAGCCCTCTCCTGCCAGCCGTCATCCTCCGACTCCTTACCCGGCCCATTACCGCCTCCCTGGGAGGTGGGATTGTAGCTCTCCGGCAGCTCTGCCTGCCCACTGGCGCTCTCCACCCCTACACTGTACCTCCGCAGTTGAGAGTACATTTCCACCCACCTCCCCCTCACCGACAGGGAAAAGCCTCAGTGGAAACACCTGTGGGCTGATGCTCAGGAATGCAGCTGGATCAGCCTGGATCAAGCCCCAGATGTGTGGCAGCCCAAAGTTAGCTGGGGAAGAGGTTCTGAATTAGCTTGGCAGCCCGGTGCCTGCTGGTCTCCATTCAGGATGCCTGGTCCCCGCCGCTTGCTCTGACTCCGCTTTTCCTGCTCTGTGACAACAGGGTGCTGCTGTTTTCTCTTCGACGGGGTCAATATATTATTTGCGAGCTGCCACACTTAGTAATCCTACTGTTAACAACTCAGCGCCCATAACCATCTTTCCTTCAGCCCAGCTTATCCCAGGGGATGGGAGGGTCTGTCTGATTTATGATGGCTGTGGGGCTAGGACCCCTCTTCCCCCTGCCCCCGCTCTGGCCACCCTCTCGAGCTTCTGGATCCGTAAACACCCTTAAGCTTTTCTGGTCGAAATGGGCAGAAAGCATCATATACTTCTGCTAAGGTAGCTCACAGCTTCCTCTTGTGCTGGCTTTTCTGAGATTTCAGAAAATCAAAAGACTGCTTTGTTAGTCCAGTATTTTCTGGCTGTGGAAAAAGATTTCTTGGCCCCCCTCCCCCCTAGAAATTTTTCTTGCCTTCCGAACATTTTTTCTTTCATTTATGTTTCCTTATAAAGAGTAAAACTGTACATTGCAACAGTGCTGCTGCTGCTGCTGCTGCTGAGTCGTTTCAGTCGCATCCGACTCTGTGCGACCCCATAGACGGCAGCCCACCAGGCTCTGCAGTCCATGGGGTTTTCCAGGCAAGAACACTGGAGTGTGGCGCCATTGCCTTCTCTGACTTTGCAACCCTGAACTGAGTCAAAGAGGAAAGAAAGGGAAAAAAAAAAAAGGCCCTCACCTTCAGCATTTGGGAGTATTTCCTAGAAGAAACATTCTCCGCGGTTCCTGGACCTTTGCTAATTTGTTCTCACTCTGCCGCATTCTGCTTTCAAGGTGTCTTGGCTGGGTTACTGTTTGGAGGCGCAAAGCTTATCCAGAATGTTTGATTACTTGCAAAAAGTAGGCTCAGCCTTTCCAAGCCAAACCTTGGGTTTCCTCCTGCAGAGGAGGAGATGTAGCTGCCAGCAGGGTAACTGCAGCGTCTGTAAGCTGCTTAGAGCAGGGTCTGTCTCTGGTACCATATTTTGCCTACTGTGAGACACCCATTGATTGCTAGATGAGCCATCCATCACATGTGCGATACCTTGCCTACAGGGGGACACATCCTTCGTGTTAAAATGTGAAAAGAATCTGTGTCTTAGAATGAACAAAACAAGGCCTGTGTGTACTTAATCGGTGATTGCACAGTTCCACGGTAGGCATAAAATAAGTTTGTTGGACTCATGTATGGATGACAAGATTATGACTGGGAGATGGAAACTGGCCTTCTTCTTCTTTTTTTTTTTTTTAAAGTGGTTTAATTTTCAGCTTATTTTCTGTTAAGTAACTACAACTTGATTTTAGGATGCATCATCTGAAAATCCACCAAGATAGAGGAATATAGGAGTCTTTAACTCCAAAAATATGATAGGAAGTACACTTCTGAGTATAAATCCTAGATTTTCTACAGTCTGCATAAAGTGCCATTCCTGAACATTCACAGTTGTTAACTGGGCACAAGTACATTTAAATCATAAGATTGGGCTGTATTTAAGTGAGAAAAACGATGTAAAAATTATTTAATATTAAAATATCCCCAGATGAATACAAATTGGGATAATTTAGACTTATATTTCAACTCATTGTACAGGGTGGCCTTTTTTTTTCCTTGACCTAACCATTGTCTATTCTCTTTTTTGGCTGTTATTACATTCTACTAGTTCTTATGGAAACTTGGAGAATAGACAAATGATATTGTTCTGGCGGTAAATGCACCTTGTAGGCAAAAAACAGAGCATTGGTTTTGTTTTTCAGTTTTCTTCTTTTTTAAAAAAAAGAAGTGTAGCTGATGTACAGTGTTGTGTTGATTTCCCCTTTACAGAAAAGTGATTCATATGTAAACTTATATATACTTTATAATATAAGTATACGTATATATACTTTTATATATACATGTGTATATATTTTCCATAGTCTTTCCCATTATGGTTTACGGGCTACACAGTAGGACCTTGTTGTTCATGGCCTTCTTTTTTTATATAAGGAGAAAGCTCCTTTCTAAACGAATGTGTGCAATTTGTTTATTAAGTTTGCGGGAAGGTACATGCCCTGTTCTGGGTAACTGAATGTATATGTCAAAAACAAAACAAAACCCTAATATCCAAAAATCTAGTTCAGTTGATTTATCATTACTCAGTTGAAGTAAAATTAAATAGACACACAGATGGTGGCAAGGTAACCCCCTGGGTGGAGTTGTTGGGCTGAAAGCAACTGGTTTCCGTTGTCCCTAAAGGTCTCTAAAATACACAGCCCGTCCACAGATCTGGTAATAGTTGGAAGGAGTTGTGTGGCATTTCATATTCAAGGAAACACAGAGTCAGCCCTTTAAGTGCCCTGGCATTCAACTCTCAGCCTGCGGTCCATCCTGAGTCCTCCAGGGACTCAGGGGGTGGCTTGTTCTGTGCAGAGACCATGGCTGAACCCTCGAGCACCCTTGAAGCCCTTGAATGGGCCTGGTGGGTTGCGATGGTGAGTCCCTGCACACCCACGGACTCCGAGTGGAGAGCTGGGGGCGGGGCAGATGGGTACCACTCTGCGCTTTGAGGCCATGTCAAGGAGCTGTGAGCAGAAGCTGGCTGACTTTCCCCTCTGTGAGCACCCCGTCTGCACATCTCATTGTCTCCTGGCAGGAAATACTTAGATGAGGTGGAAGTCCCTGGCAGCACTTTTCTTTAGCATATTTGGCCCGAGGATGTATTCTGAACTGAGACTCAAAAGCCAGGATGCGCAGGTTGGGGCGGCACCCTGGGAGCTGAGTTCATTTCTCCTTCTGCCTCGGTTCGTACACCTGGCAATGCTGGGAAGTCTCGGAACCTCTCCAGGCCTCAGTTTCCCCACGAAGTGGCAGCTGATACCCCAGGATGGGTTTCCAGGAGCAGATGAGCTCGTGTATGGAACCCGAGCCTAGGCCCCCACACTGACCAGACTCACTGACTGTCCGTCCCGGTGGTCCTGCCAAGGGTGGAGTAGCCCAACCCAGCCCAGCCCTCTGTCCCCAACAGGCGAGGCCTCCCTTCACCAGAGAAGCTGGGGCTGCAGTTCACAGGCTCTGGGTTGAAACCTCTTCAGAACCAAGCGCTGTTTGCAGCTAGCTCTCCCGTGGCTGGCCTCCTGCTGGGATGGCGCTCTAGGTGGGGGCACTGTTGGTTCAGGACGTGATGGCTTCCCCTCTTTGGTGATGAGTGCAGCTCCAACAACATCATTTCTTGAGACAGTCAGTTGCCAAACTGCATGGTTTGGGGGCCGTGCTGACGTGGTTTTCAACCTGCCATCCTGTGATTCTCCTGTTGAATGGCTCCGATCCCCTGCCTTGCTCTCCTTAAACCAAAAAACTTTACCGTGATAAAATATACATAACATAAATGCACCCCTTTCATCATTTTTAGGTGTACAGTTATTAGTTCAGTGGCATCAAAAGGGTTCACTTTGTGATCCAGGCAGCACTGTCCCTCTTTGGATATTTTTCTTCACCCCAAACTGAAACTCTGTACCCAGGCACTGACCCCCGCGCCCCCCCCTGCCGCCCCCCAGGTCTCGGAATCCCCCACTCTATTTTCTGTCTCCAGGACGCTGACGGTGCTGCGTGTAAGTGGAAGCCTGCACTGTCTGTCCTTTTACGCGTCTGGCTTCTTTCACTGAGCATCATGTCCTCCTTATCATTTGATGTGTATATAAACAGTCATGGAGGAGTCGGGGGGCAAGGGAAGGGTTTACCCTCCAGTTCACCTGTGTTCCTGTGTTCCCTGGAGTCTTTCTGGGGGTGGGTATGGAAGGAGGGGGCTAAGGGATGAGCTGAGATGAGGCGGGCCGGCCGCCCACTCATTTGCTTCGGTGCTGTCTTGCTGCTCCATACCCCTTTGTCGTTGTGAAGATCTGATGGGCTGGATGGGACCTCAGAGATCAGCTAGTCCAGGGCTGTCAGCTTACAGATGGAGGGAAAGAAGACTCAGATAAAGGTGTTACTCATCAGATGGCCCGGGGCCACTCCATCTGGCATCCCTTGCCGTTTTTGTTCCCAGCAGCTCTTAGCTGGGTAGCCGGTTCGGATTCCACACCCTTCCTCCTTCATGTTCCCTCATGCCCATCACGTTCCCGTTCTGCCAGGAATGGGAGAGGAAGCTTTCTGGAAAGGGGCACTGGGTGCTTTCAGAGTCTGCCCAGTGTAAATGGACTGATGTCTGTGCCTGACACAGGGAAGGGGCTCTGTAATCCATTGGTTTCTCTGTCATGAGGTGGGCCGTGCCGTCCAGGAGAAAGAACACAGGCTTTGGGCCAGAGAGACTGGGATGAAGTCCCACCTTTATACACGGAGTAACCGCGAGGAAGTCTCTTAGCCTCTCTGAGCCTGTCTCCATCGTCTGTGGGCAGTGGTTCCTGTGTGGCTGTGTTGGGGAGAGAATTGGGTCAGTCAAGTGGATTCAGTTCCTGGACCCTGGCAGCGGCTCCAGCCGTGACCAGTGTTATCTGTTCTTATTGGAAAGAATTATTTCAGGGTGGAAACTGGCTCGGTAGGAGGATTGGAGCGCTATGAAATCAGCTTGCTTGGCACGAAGTGTTAGGAAATGGAATGGAATGTCCTGATGGATTTCTGGTTAGTAGAGGATTAAACCAGAGAGACCTTGCACAAAACCCGTTTAGAAGAACTTTTAAAACTTGACATGGCTTCAAGGTGCTAAAGTTCACAAAACCAAGAACCAACCAAAATCCAGACGAACCAAACAAAAAGCAACCGTATACATACATACTAGAAGTTAGGCAATCTGGGCTTTAATTAAACGACACCTTAAAGTCACTGTAAGACTCAAGTCACCGGACAGTGATGACCGTAGGGCACATGGAGCTCAGACTGAGTTTTTGCTAATCCCAGGACACGCCCATAGAACTTTGTTCTTTTGTTCTGGGGTGATTTTTAGAAATCTTATTCCTGATGAGAGTTTTTCTGCTCGTAATGTGTTGAGTCTAAGGGAGCTCTTTCAGCCCTCGGTGTTGTCCACTTCCCCCAAGCTCTGTCTCTGTGTAGTTTTTCACATTTTTTTCCCCCCAGCAGTTGTGATAGTTGTGATATGCACAGCCATTAGCGAAAACATAGGCCATATTCAGAAGCAAATGAGCATTTAAATATTGGCTAATTTCTTCCAGTTTTGCAGAAATGAGCCAGAAGCTCCCATCCGTATTTATTTTTCAAAGGAGCGCAAGTGGCCAGAGAGATGTCCGGCCTTCGCCCTGCCCCAGCCTGCTTGGAGCAGCCAATTAAACATGCATTAGCTTTGGAAGGCTGCTCAAAGGCCTATAGATTGCACTTGAAATCTTTGTTTAGTCTTTCAGGAACACTGTCACATGGATGATTTATCAAAGAAAGTTGTTTATCTGGCAGTAAAATAAACTCTGGGCCTGTTCAGACGAAAGTTTCCCGTGAATTTCTACCAAGGTAAACACTGGTAACTGGCAAATTCCGTGTGAAAGCCAGATGCACACGATAAATATTTGAGCTACAGCTCCGCAGTGTCCGAGGCCCGGCCTGTCACCGGCTCTGTCACTCTCAGCACAGCCGGAGGCCCTGGCCTTGCAGCCCGGCCGGTGGGGCCTCCAGGCCACGGGCTGGCAGAGGCCATGAGAGTGCCGAGCTGCCCCACGCCGTGGGCCTCCCGGGGCTCAAGTGCCACTTAGTGCTGGCACCGCGGCCTCCCTGGCTCGGAGGGGGCCAGCCTCAGGCCCCTCCCGCCTGCCTCGCACTCACAGCCCGTCCAGAAGTGGCCAGTTTAGGCTTCCCTGCAAATAGAAACCTTTTGAAGCCAACTGGCAGGAGGCTGGGTGTGCTGAAGGATTTGGGAGCTGGGGCGAGGTGGCCGAGGGTGGTGCCTGGTGGATTCTGCTGAGCTAGAAGTAGGGTCTCAGAAGGCTGAGATACTTCCCGGGGGTCTCTGGCTGTGCTCCTTTGGGGTTGGGGGGCTTCATTTGGGATTAAGGAAGGGGCAGGTCCAGCCCTGTGCGGGCAGTGTGTGTGCCTAGGACCTGTCTGAGTGAGGGAGGGCTTGAATGGACGAATTGGGGTGAAGGGGGGAAGCCAGGCCTTGTAGGATCTTCCTGAGGAAGATACTGCAGCTGATGTTTATAGTGACCTTTCAGGGAGGGGCTGAGTTATCAGCTGCTTGTTCTCAGCCCCAGAGGCTGGAGGTTTTGGATCACCCTGGTTCTAGTCGGGGTCCTCGTGGCATGGCTGAGTTGGAAAGTGTCTGTGGGCACCACCTGTGACCCAGGCTCTGTCCTGGATCCTGCCAATCCTGATTTCCCTGTGGGTCAGGGAGGAGAAGCAAGGACCCGAGAAGAGATGATGTTTGTTCACCTGCAAGGGCTTTCGGATGGGGGTCTGCGCTCACGACTCAGCCTTGAGAGCAGATGGCATTGGTCTCTCACCCCTCGCCGCTGGAGGGGCTGTGCGTGTGGGAGGCTGGCTGCTTCGACAGCGCTTCAGGGATTGCGGTGCGGGAAATGAAATCTTCCAGGCCTGCACATACTTAGGGGAATAAAGGACTATTTCTTTAGGGCAGGAATTAAGGGGAATCATCGACCACGATTCTGAAAGGATGTCTGTGAGCTGGAGAGAGATGCCAAAACAGTGCTTTGGCAGTGGGGAAAAATCAGGAAGCAGCTTCCCTAAACCAGACTTCTCTCATTCAGGCGGGATTACCAGAGGGATTTTTCTCTCTCCTGTTTTCTCCAGCCCTTCCATGAGCGGTTTCCCTGGGACGTTTCCTCCCAGGGGGTCCCTCAGATGTGTTCTCTGTGCTCTCTGAGCCCTCGGAAAATGAGTTCACTGGCTGGTGTGTCTTCCACCGCAAACCCAGTTGGCTTCTGGAGCTGGCTTTAGGGCTGAAAGTGAAAGAAAGTGAAAGTGAAGTTGCTCATTCATGTCCGACTCTTTGCGACTCCGTGGACTGTAGCCTACAAGGTTCCTCCATCCAATGGATTCTCCAGGGAAGAATACTGGAGCCGGTTACCATTTCCTTCTCCAGGGGATCTTCCCGAACCAGGAATTGAACCTGGGTCTCCTGTATTGCAGGCAGACGCAGTAGGGATAGGGCTGAAGGAAATCCCTACTTCTGTGTCTCTGGCTGCAGAGCTAGACACGGCGCCTGGAATAAGCATTTGAAACCCTCAGCAGCTGCTGGATGCCCCTCCGCGGAGCGAATTCCCCCCTGCAGCCTCCACTGGGGCCTCTCGGACCTCGGTCTGTGTCTGTGGCTTCCTGTGGTCTCAGCTCCCAATGGCAGATCCAAGGACCTGGAGGATGAGACAGGCCAGGGCCAGGCTCGTCTGTCCCTTTTCTCACTTTGGTGTCGTGTTCTAACTTGCAGGCCTGTGGGAGAGGCAGGGTCTACAGGGGAGCTGGATACATCCAGAGCGGTTCTCTGGAGGAAGTGAAGATGACTGCAGAGAGTCCCTGGTGGCTCAGACCTGGTAAAGAATCCACCTGCAATGCAGGAGACCTGGGTTTTATCCCTGGGTTGGGAAGATACCCTAGAGAAGGGCATGGCAACCCACTCCGGTATTCTTGCCTGGAGAATCCCCATGGACAGAGGAGCCGGGTGGGCTACAGCCCATGGGGTTGCACAGAGTCAGACATGACTGAGTGACGAAGCACAGCACAGCAGTGAAGAAAGGCATCCTGATGTAGGAGAGGAGGGTGGGAAAGGAGCTAGGACTCAAAACAAATACTGAACATGAAAAGGGTTAGTCACTCAATTGTGTCTGACTCTTGTGCAACCCTATGGACTGTAGCCCACCAGGCTCCTCTGTCCATGGAATTCTCCAGGCAAGAATACTGGAGCGGGTTGTCATTTCCTTCTCTAAGGGATCTTCCTGACCCAGGGACTAAACCCAGGTCTCCTGCATTGTAGGCAGATTACCATCTGAGCACCAGGGAAGCCCCAAACAAATATTAATAGTATTTAGAATTTCCAGGATGCTTGCTCCTTGGAAGAAAAGCAATGACAAAACTAGACAGCATATTAAAAACTTGGAGACATATTAAACATATTAACAACATATTAAAGGTGGAGACAACACTTTGCTGTCAAAGGTCTGTCTAGTCAAAGCTATGGCTTTTCCAGTAGTCATGTACAGATGTGAGAGTTGGACCATAAAAAAGACTGAGTGCTGAAGAACTGATGCTTTCAAACTGTGGTGTTGGAGAAGACTCTTGAGAGTCCCTTGGATAGCAAGGAGATCAAACCAGTCAGTCCTAGAAGAAATCAACCCTGAATATTCACTGGAAGGACTGATGGATGCTGAAGCTCTTAAAACTTTGACCACTCGATGCAAAGAGCTGACCCATTAGAAAAGACCCTGATGTTGGGAAAGATTGAAGGCAGGAGGAGCAGGGGGTGACAGAGGATGAGATGGTTGGATGGCATCACCGACTCAATGGACATGAGTTTGAGCAAACTCTGGGAGATGGTGAATGACAGGGAAGCCTGGTATGCTGCAGTCCATGGGGTCACAAAGAGTTGGATGTGACTGAACGAATGTTTTTTTTAAAGAAGTTACTTTATTGAAATATAGTTGATTTACAATGTTGTGTTAGCTTTCACTATACAGCAAAGTCATTCAGTTATCCATGTTATACATTCTTTTTCACTTTGGTTTATCCTAGGATATTGAATATACTTCTCTGTGCTTTACAGTGAGACCTTGTTGTCTGTCCAGTTTCTGTGTAATAATTTGCATTTGCTCATCCCAGCCTCCCCATTCATTCCTCCCCACCCTCCATCCCCCTTAGCAATGATAAGTCTGTTCTCTACGTCCAGGAACCTGTTTCTGTTTCATATAAATTCATTTGTGTCATATTTTATATTCCACATATAAGTCATATCATAACCTGATTCAGGTAAATCATGGGTAGAGAAGGTCTCCTTGGCAGCTGATTTGGCATCCTGTTAGGGCTCCCATTGGCCAAAACTCAGGGGTGCTCAAGGCAAGGGCTGAGTTGAGGCGTGAGGAAGGAGGCAGTCCCTTCCAGGTACCCGCCCCTGGAAGGGTGCTGGGATCCCAGAGGGAGCAGGATTTGGAGTGAGCAGGTGTGTTACAGGAGTGACCCACCCAGGGTGGCCGTGGGCCAGAGGCAAGAGGCCCTGCCGGCCCGGGGAGTGAGGTGGTCTGCTGTGCGCCACTGAGCCGTGACAGCAGCCTCCAGACCACATGCCGCCGCCTCCGTGACAAGGAGGGTCTGACTGGTGAGTCACGGGTTGGCCTCGATTCTGAGATGCGGAGGCTCAGACGCCCACCATGTGCCAGGCGCCAGCGAGCACCCAGCCTCTAGGGCAACAGCCCCTTCCTTTACTGTTAGCTTGCGTTCATTTAAAGACAGGGGTGTGATGTGTGCCCATGTTTTCCTTTAAAAACTCCACCGATCCGCCGAAGGCACGCGCTCTTGCGTGGATGTCGTCCAGCAGATGAGTGCTGGGCTTCTGCTGAGGACACGGCCCTGCTGATACTCTCACTGCCTCTGCTGGCTTTGGAGTCTGCAGACATCCAGAAACACAAGTGTTTGTTATCGTTTCTTCCCAGAGTCTGGGAGGAGGGGAGTCCCCCCACAGTCAAAGCCAGAGAGAGCAGCTGT
The DNA here is from genome assembly GCA_006408675.1 of Madoqua kirkii. Lineage (NCBI taxonomy): Eukaryota > Metazoa > Chordata > Mammalia > Artiodactyla > Bovidae > Madoqua > Madoqua kirkii. The sequence goes on from SJYC01057470.1 coordinate 19,264, forward strand.
CTCCTCCCTGTGGGTACTCTGCCCTTGGCAAGGAAGGTCAGACCTCAGCCAGAAGGCAGCTTTTACCAGCACACAGGGGCTTTTTAGTGGGGGCAGCTCCACCTGTCTTTCTGCGTGCAGCTTTTCAAAATGCATTCTCAGTGAGGAGGCCTGGGGCTTCCCAGGTGGCATTAGTGGTAAAGAACCCACCTGCCAATGCAGGAGACTTACGAGACATCAAAGGGATCAAACACCCAGGGTCTGATCTCTGGGTAGGGAAGATCCCTGGAGGAGGGCATGGCAACCCACTCCTGTGTTCTTGCCTGGAGAATCCCACTGACAGAGGAGCCTTGTGGGCTATAGTCATGGGGTTGCGAAGATTCAGACACGACTGAAGTGACTTAGCACACCCACATGAGCTACCTCTTGGAGGTGAGAAGCCCAAGTTTTCAGGCTTCAGTGGAGCTGGTGGGAGCTGGTGAATGTGGAGGTGAACTAGGGGCGGGGTGAAGTGTTGGGGGTGCACGGTGTGTCTCCAGATGAGCTCGTAAGAGAACAATGACACCTCCTCCTTTATCTTCTTGGAGCCAGCTTGAGGCAGAGCTTCATTCGGAGGTGGGGGGCTCCACCAAGGGGCTCACGTGCTGCCTCTCAGGGGCCTGGCACCCAGCCCCTCTGTGCCAGTCAGTGCGGCGTTCCTGCTCTCAGGAGGGAAGTGGGTCATGGAACCAGCCGTGTGCTTGAGTTAGTCTAAGGCAAATTGAATTGAGTGGTGTAGACTCAGGACTGGTCATGTGCAGTTGGGCAGGATGACTGGGGTGTGGTTCCTTCCTTTAGATGGTTGACCATCTAGAAGGGGCAGAGGGGAGAAAAGGACAAACATCAGATCGAGTCATCAATGCTGAGATCCATCAATGCTGAGATCCCTGTAGGAGGGAAGCCCTGGGCCTCGGGCACCCAGAGGAGGGAGCAGGTCTTCCTGGGGAGGAGGTGGGAGATGGGGCGGCTCCAGAGAGAGGACACCTGGTACTGTCCTCCAAGGAGCTGCTCGAAGCGTGGCAGGCTGAAACGGTGGATGCCGGAAGAAGATTCCAAGGGGAGGCCTCTGCAGCGACCAAGGCTCAGGGGTGATGTCACCCGGTGCCGGGGAGTGGTGAGCCTCTGTGGTCAGCTTGCAAGGCACATGGGAGTGAGTGTCTAGAAATGAGATGCCTGGTGTCGGGGAAGGTCAGCTCGGGGCCTTGGATGCTGAGAGGAAGGAGGGAACTTTTTGTCTTGCTGGCCGTCCTGGTGTGGGGAGCCCATTTTAAAGTGAAGGCCTGGGGTGGGGAGCAGGTAGAAGTGGAGAAAGGAGGAGGAGGAAGGTGAAGGGGGAGATGCTCCGTCATCCACAGCAGTGATGCAAACCTCAGGCATCTGGGGAGATGTTGAGGTGGGGGCTGTGGTCTCAGAGCATCACTGGCTGGAAGGAGCCCCTATCAAGCTGTTTGGATGAGCTCAGCATGTGGCCCTGGCGCTGGGCAGGGTCCTCTGCTGTGGTCAGGACCCCGGGAGACCTCTGGGTGCAGAGGGGGGGGAGCCGGAGTCCGCTGTCGGCACGCACGCGGGTCAGTGCAGTGCGTGTCATTAGAGGCGTCGTAAACCGCCCCCCGCCTTGTTTCTCTGCAGACCTCGTTAGCGGCGGACATGTGGCGCTGGGCAAGCCGGCCCGGGACTGCGGGGCTGCATCGGCCCAGGTGTCTGGGGCCTCCCGAGGAGGGAGGCAAGGGGCTGCAGCCCTGGGACCAGGGGGCAGCCAGGACAGGGTGCGAGAGCGAAGTGTGCTCGTGGGCTCACGTTTGAGTGTGTGTGGGTGGGTCTGCGGGTGGCTGTAGCCCTGTGCTGCACACGCATGTGTGGGTCTGTGCACAGCATGACTGCCTGGCGAGCATGCGTGCTAGACACCCCTCCGGGGCTGAGCCTCCACAGGTGAACGTCAGAGGCCTTCTCCCCGCCCCCTCCCTATCTCCAGAGGGCCACCTTCCATAACCTGCCAACGATTCCCCCCATTCCAGACCTGGAAAGACTCTAGGGCCCGGGAGGCACTCCGGGGCAGTGGCCTCTGGGCACGCCCAACAGCCGTCCCTGCGGTCCAGTCCCTGTGTTTCGTTTATTCCTCCAGATGCTAGCCAGGCCGATTTTGTTCGGTTTCAGTGTTTGCAGCAAGTCCATTTAGAACTGCTGGTTCTTTGGGCGAGAGCTACTTCCTTGGCAGATTCCAGTGGTTCGCAGGGACTGGCGTAAAGGGCACTGGTGTAATCCCTGGGACAGAAAAAGAAGACCATCGGGAGGAATAAGCAAGGCCTGGGGCGTCGGATGGACCTGAGTTCAAGGCCTGGTCCTACCACCTACTGTGTCAGCTCGGGCCAGCCGCTTCACCACCCTGTGACTCAAGTTTGCCCCCCTGGAAACAATATCCACTCAACCGTGAAACAAAACTAAAGCCTTCTGGGCTTCCCTGGTAGCTCAGCGGTAAAGAATCCGCATGCTCGTGCAGGAGACACAGATTCAATCCCTGACACAGGAACATCCCACAAGCCGTGGAGCAATTAAGCCTGTGTGCCACAACTACTAAGCCTGAGCTCTGCTGCTGCTGCTGCTGCTGCTAAGTCGCTTCAGTCGTGTCCGACTCTATGCCACCCCACAGATGGCAGCCCACTGGGCTCCGCCATCCCTGGGATTCTCCAGGCGAGAACACTGGTGTGGGTTGCCATTTCCTTCTCCAATGCATGAAAGTGAAAAGTGAAAGTGAAGCCGCTCAGTCGTGTCTGACTCAGTGACCCCATGGACTGCAGCCCACCAGGCTCCTCCATCCATGGGAGTTTCCAGGCAAGAGTGCTGGAGTGGGGTGCCATCGCCTTCTCTGGAGCCTGAGCTCTAGAGCCTGCGAACTGCAACTGCGGAGCCCCCATGCGGCAACGACTGAGACCCGTGCGCCCTGGGGCCCGAGCTCCGCAACAAGGGAAGCCCGCGCACCACAATTAGAGAGGAGCTCCGGCTCGCCGCACCGGCAGCGAAGACCCAGCCCAGCCAAAAATAAGTAAATAAAATTATTAAAACCCCCAAAGTTCTGTGCGAGATGACATGGGATGTGGCAGACTGTGGTGCAGATCCTGGAGGCCCGGTGCTCGCGTCTCCTGCGCTCATGCCGCCGAGCCGGGCGAGTGCTCCGCCTCCCTTAGGCGGTGCGGCTGCCGGTGGATGTTGCGCATAGGCAGGAGCTGTGAAACGTACCCCTGTGGACTGCAGGCATCATTGTTTGATGCCATGGGGTCAAGGTTGGGGGTTTCCCGCTTTCCCTGGGGCCTGGAGGTTCTCTTCCTATGTCCTCTTTAAAGTAACGAGGTTGCCTTTGCCTCTAAGGACAAGGGTTGGGGGACGGTGGTTGAGAGCTGGGACCCGCTTGCTCTGCCAAGGGGAGTCGTGTGCTGTGTTGCTCAGGTAGAACCCGGCTTGTTGAGGCAAGGTGGTGGGTTCCCACCCCAGGCACTGTTGACTGGTTGGATGGCCTCTTGCCTGCACTGGGCAGGAGGTGGGAGACACAACCCTCTGGTTCCTTCCAGCCCCATGGAGTCCAGGGCTCTGGGGTCCTCGGGGCACCTGCTGGCTGAGCTCCTGTGGGCAGGCTTCCCTGGGGAGGGTGGGGGTGAACCTTCCTTCTCAGGAGGACTTCGTGTGATTTTCTGGAGGTCAGTGGAGGAGCAGCGGGGCCCCCAGCTCATTGGGGTACCCTGCGGTACCAGCCTCGAGTCCAATGTCACACGTAGACCCTTCAGGAGGGCAAGGTTGGCACCACGGAGCCTTGAAGCCATCTGGAGTGTGCATACTTGTGATGAAGGCCAGAGGGCTTGGAGCCCCTGACTCCTAGGACTGGTCCTCCAGTTGCCAGGGAGGAGGCTGCTGGAGCTTGAATGGAGGTGCGGGTGGCCCTCCCTCCTGCCCTTTCCTCCTTGCAGGCAGGACCATTTGATACCCTCCGCTCTGGAGATCAGCTTTCCCGGGACTTGGCCTTCCCAGTTGTGTAACCGGGTGTGCAGAGCGGGGAGGCCATGGAGCCTGGCCAGCTGCTTTGGAAGCAGGCGGCGTGGTGGCCGACAGGGGTTTGTGGGTGACGGACAGCTCTTTGCCTGCAGCCTTCTCTCCTTACAGACCTGATGTGTCTTCTGGCAGGTTTCCTCGCTCTGATTATCAGACCCCGCGGAGCACCAGCACTTTCCTCTGCTTCGCTCACATCCCCATCCCAGTGCCCCTTCCCCAGTGGGTCGGTGGGTGGAACCCCATCCCAGTGCCCCTTCCCCAGTGGGTCGGTGGGTGGAACCCCATCCCAGTGCCCCTTTCCCAGTGGGTTGGTGGGTGGAACCCCATCCCAGTGCCCCTTTCCTAGTGGGTCAGTGAGTAGAACCCCATCCCAGTGCCCCCTTTCCCAGTGGGTCGGTGGGTGGAACCCCATCCCAGTGCCCCTTTCCCAGTGGGTTGGTGGGTGGAATCCCATCCCAGTGACCCTTTCCTAGTGGGCCAGTGAGTGGAACCCCATCCCAGTGCCCCCTTTCCCAGTGGGTTGGTGGGTGGAATCCCATCCCAGTGACCCTTTCCTAGTGGGCCAGTGAGTGGAACCCCATCCCAGTGCCCCCTTTCCCAGTGGGTTGGTGGGTGGAACCCCATCCCAGTGCCCCCTTTCCCAGTGGGTTGGTGGGTGGAACCCCATCCCAGTGCCCCTTCCCCAGTGGGTCGGTGGGTGGAACCCCATCCCAGTGCCCCTTTCCCAGTGGGTTGGTGGGTGGAACCCCATCCCAGTGCCCCTTTCCCAGTGGGTCGGTGGGTGGAACCCCATCCCAGTGCCCCTTTCCCAGTGGGTCGGTGGGTGGAACCCCATCCCAGTGCCCCTTTCCTAGTGGGTCAGTGAGTGGAACCCCATCCCAGTGCCCCCTTTCCCAGTGGGTTGGTGGGTGGAACCCCATCCCAGTGCCCCCTTTCCCAGTGGGTTGGTGGGTGGAACCCCATCCCAGTGCCCCCTTCCCCAGTGGGTCGATGGGTGGAACCCCATCCCAGTGCCCCCTTTCCCAGTGGGTCGGTGGGTGGGATCTGGTCTGGACCAGCTGAGAACTCTCTGTGCTCCTTCCCTGGGCCCAGCGGCCTTAGCATGAGGAGTACCGGCCAGAGCTGAGAATCTGTCTGTTCCACCCAGTGTGGACATTCCCGGGGGGCCCGCACCCCAAAACTCTGACACAGACACTGACATGCAGCTACTCATGTAGTGGCTTTCGGGGTTGCTGGCGTCCCCCTGGGTGTGGTCATCAGGGGCGTGAGATCCGACAGCCCATTTCTGTTGGGGGGGTCACTCTACTGAGGGGAGGCATAGGAACACTTCTTTCTCTTCAAGCCCCTGGCTTATCCCAAAAGGCCGCCAGAGGAAGGCAGGTTGGGACTCACCCGGGCCGGCCCCAGGATTGCTCAGCAAGGGTGTCCTGGGCTGGGGGGACATGGGGTGCCGGGCCTCAGCCCGCTGTTCTCTCTGATGGGTGGTCCTGGGCCAGAGGGAGGGGCTGAGCTCTCCCTGAAGGGGTTGGGGCCGGCAGAGCGACCTCTGCCCCGGTCTCTTCCTTCACCGCAGCCACGGCTTCTTGCAGAAAGTGCCAGATCTGAGAGAGAGAAGGAGCTGGGTTGTACTTTTTTAGCAGCTCGGTTTTCTGGTTTGGGACATTTTGTCCTGGCCTCTAGGAGGGGCAGGATTGCTTGCATTTGGAGAGGAGGGGCGGGGCCTGCGTGATCTCGTGGGGCTGGGTCCTCTTTCTGAGCCGGAATGTGTGTTGGAGGACAGTGATTGGGGATCGAGGGGAGGGGTCAGCGGGGGCCCGGGGTTCCAGCCCCTGATCAGCTGTGGGCGGCTGAGACCAGGGTCCTCCCAGCCCCTGTTCACCGATCTCTGGGACACGGCCCTGGCCTCTCTGACCCCTCGTTGCTCTCAGACTGTGCTTCTGTGTTCTGACTCTGTGTCCTTTAAACACACTCAGGCCACAAAACAGAACCTTTCTTCAAAGGAAATCTTACCCTCCCTCCATTGTAGAAATGGGTCCACAAAGACCTCTGGGCTGGAGGAGGGGGCCCTGGACCCGGGTGGACTTGGCCACTTCTTATTCCCAGAGCCCGACTGACACTCTTTCTAGAGGTTTCTGGGTGTGTGGAGGAATGTCTGACCTCCAGGAAGAAGGGCTGCACTTATCCGATGAGATCCGTGTCCTGCATTTTCTTCCTGATGGACACTGGGGCCTCCACCCAGGGTGCCCTGTGGGTACGGACGATACCAGCCTCTTCTTGCCGGTGTCCACCTGCTCACCAGAGGCGGCGGGTACTCTCCGCGGGAGACTCTAGCCGCGTGTGCAGCGGGCTTGAGTTCGGCTTGTAAGACTTTGCTAGGGCTGAGGTGACATTGACCGCCGGGGCGCTTAGACAATACGGATGTATTCTCTCCCTGTCTGGGAGGTCAGAAGTGCGATTAAGTCTCCGCACCCACCCTCCTGGCCGGGGGTCTGCTCTGGGCCCACTTGACCCTGAGGGCAGCAGTTTCTGCATCCATGGGCAAGTCTGTTGATGATGTATTTATTTATTTTTAAAAATCTCTTTGATAAGGGCTTCCTAAGTGGCGCTAGTGGTAAAGAATCCGCCTGCAGTGCAGGAGACACAGGAGATGAGGGCTCAGTCCCTGGGTTGGAAAGATCCCCTGGAGGAGGATCTTTCCACACAACAACCCACTCCAGTAATCTTGTCTGGAGAATCGCCTGGATGGAAGAGCCTGGTGGGCTACTGTCCACAGGGTCGCAAAGAGCCGGACAGGACTGACGTGACTTAGCACGCATGCTCTTTTTAAGGTTTTCCTGGAGACGCAGAAAGGAGCCCTGAGTGGGGCTCCTCATCCTGTTGCTCTGTTCTCCTTGCACACGTTCCCCCCAGGCTCTCAGGACCCAGATCTGCGCCCCCCTTACCTGTGTGTGAGGCTCCAGGTGGGTGGAGAGAAAAAAAAAGAGACTCAGTGAAGGTCAGAGGATCTGGAATTGGGAGCCAGTATACACCCAGCTAGGGCTGAGTCCACCGGCCACCGGGAGTGCCCACCCTCTGAGCTTGGCAGGAACTGGGAGCCTCGACAGTGGAGAGGAGGCCAGCTCTCTATATTTTATCTATTGTTTTATACAACTTTTATACCACTAAAAAATATGACTATATTCCCCATGTTGTACCTACATCCTTGAGCCTTACCCCAGTCGTTTATCCCACCCACTCCTCAGCGCTTATCGTGCACCGACCGCTGGTTACCTCTAGCTTGTCCCTGTGAGTATGTTTTATTTTTTCTGTTATTTTCACCAATTGCATTTTTTAGACTTTAAGGATCATATATAAGTGATATCATACGGTATTTGTCTTTCTCTGTCTGACTTATTTCACTTAGCATAATGGCCTCCAAGTCCATCCAGGTTGCTACAAATGGCAAAATCTCATTCTTTTTCATGGCTGAGTAATATTCCATGGTGTATATGTACAACATCTTTATCCGTTCATCCGTGGGTGGAGACTTAGGTTGCTTCCATGACTTGGCTATCGTAAACAATGCTTCTGTGAACCCTGGGAGAGGGGCGGGCACATATGAACCCTGGGAGGGGGGTGGGCACATATCTTTTTGAATTAGTGTTTTTGGGTTTTGGGGGAATATATGCCCAGGAGTGGGACTGGTGTGTCGTCATACAGTAGTTCTATCTTTAGTTTTTGGAGAAACCTCCATACTGTTCTCCAGAGTGGCAGCACCTCTGCTCCTGCCTGGCAGCTTTGGGAGCCTGGAGAGGGAGAAGGGACTCCATCCCTTCCTTCCCACCAGGCCTGTCCCCACCACCTCCACTCCAGCCACATCTGTGAAACACGCACCCCCACTTCACACATGGGCCACCTCCTTGTTAGGGCGGCCACTTATCCTCCTTGCCCAGGACCATCCCAGTTTATTCCTGTTGTCCCAGCGTCTGAATGAATGGCCTTCTTTCTGTCTCTGAAGTGTCCTGTTTTGCAGGCTCTGTTGTAGAGCTCTCGCCTCCCCATCTCATAACCTGGGCTTCCCCTGCTGGACACCCCAGGAAACTTCATGGAATGACAGGGAATCAAAAAACTTTTTTGGATGGAAAATCTGGTTGAATGCACCCTGGGTTGATCGATGTTTAATTTAGTGTCTTGTGGGCTCACTGTGGAGCCTTGCTTCTGCTCCCGAGGCAGCAGCACCTCTTAAAGGACCATAAGCAGCATCTGAACACCTGCAGGAGGAGTCATGAACTGTAGGCTGTGAGCATCTTATTTGCTCAAAGTGAGAAATGATTTCCCAGGTGGCTCAGAGGTAAAGGAGCCACCTGCTGATGCAGGAGACATAAGAGATAGTGACTCAGTACCTGGGTTGGGAAGATCCCCTGGAGGAGGGCATGGCAACCCACTCCAGTAACCTTGCCTGGAGAATCTCATGGACAGAGTAGCCTGGCGGGCTACAGTCCATAGGATCACAAAGAGTCGGATGTGACTGAATGACCAGGCACACGCATGCACACGTGCGTGTGCGCACTCACACACACACACACACACACACACAAGGTGCAGTGGCCGCCTGCCCAGCCCGCACACAAAGTTGGTTCACCTGGACCTTAGCTGAGCATGGTCTGTGCTTCAGGTGGGGAACCGTGCCCGCCAAGGCCCCACTCCTCCTGGCATAGTTTCCCCTTGAGATTATTTATGAGTAGGACTCCCAGGAATCAAACCCCAGCTCTGCCATTGGCCGGTGGGACCTCGGGCAGCTTCTCAACTCATCCTGCTTTACTGATCCCTCCAGATCAGTAAGATCAGAAGTGTCTGCCCCATGGGGTGGCTAAGGGTTCGGTGAGTTAAGGTGTGAAAGAGCTTAGACCACAGCCTAGCCCCTGAGTATATCTGTTGGCAACATTGTTGCCACTGAAGGGGAGGGGGTTTGTGTGATTAACACCAGTCTCACCAGTGAGGCTGAGACCTTCGGGACAGCCCGTGCTGTTTAGATCTCTCGTTCATTGGTGTATCCCGTCAGTGTTACCCGAGCTCTGGGGAGTGTGGGGCACCCCCTAGTCCATGGATGGGGCTGCAAGAGCTCACGGCCACGTCAACCTGAGCCAGGTCACCGTGCAGACGGTGGGGGGCAGGCGCGAAGGTCAAGGCTGGACTGGGCCGGGGAGGCTTCTCGAAGAAGATGGCCTGGAGCTTGACCGGAAGGATGCCTAGGAAAGGCAGTTTTCCCTGGAGCACACCCTCTACTTGCAGAGGGATCACCTAGGAAAACGGCGAAGGGCTGAGGTACGCCTCTCGCCGGCTCTCAGATGTGAAAGTCATAGCCAATCTGGGGATCTCCCAGCGGAGGGGTCAGGGCCTCGCCTCAGACCTGTGAGATGGGATTCTGTGAAGCCCTGCCTACCACCAAGCTGGGACATGCTCTGCTGGGGCTGTCTTTTGAGTTTAGGCCATGCCACGGCCGTCGCTGGACTCTTGAGCCATTGTGTTCCCTGTGGGCTGACCTGTGGCCACTGTCAGCGGGGTCCCTGGACAATGAGCAAGTGAGAGCAGCCAGTCCCACCCGAGAAGGAGGGTTCTTTTCCTCGGAAGATCTATGCTGGATTTCAAGACAGAGAAAGGAGACGTGAAGGTTTAGACAGATGGCCAGTGCTGGAATGGATGGGAACTGGTCCAAGTGGCTCCATGAAGACCCAGAGAAGTCAAGTGATTGGTACAGAGGTTAGTGATGGAGTCCCAACCAGAGGTTGGAGTTGGCTGATTCTGGGCTTAGAGTCCTTTCCTCTGAAATGTGCTGCCTCTTGCTATCAAAGCCTTGGTTTTCCTGACTTTGCAAGATTCCATTCCTGCAGGGTAGCAGCCCCTGAGACCTCCGTGATTCTGAAAATGGCACTAGACCCGCTTGCTTGAGGTCGACCGGGTCTTGGACGCGCCCATGCTGACTTCAGCTTGAGCTTTAACACATTTGGAGGGCTGTCCTGGGCTTCCAGAAAGTTCAAACACCTTCCAAGAAAGAGTCCTCAGGTGCAACAGTATGAATAACCAGGGTGATCGACCAAGCAGCCCAGCCTATCCCACCACCCCACCCTTTGAACTAGTGGTTCTCAAGTGTGCTCCCAAGACCAGCAACATCAGCATTGCCTGGGAACAGGTTAGAACAGGTTAGAACAAGCCCCCAGTGCCACTGTGGGGGCTTCTGGGAAATCTGAATTTTATCAGCCCTCCCCCTGAAGATCCTGAGTACCCCTCTCTGTAGTGTCTTTCAGAGTCCGGACTAGCTCACAGCTTTTCCTCGTCCTGTTTCTGAAACCCAGTCTCCATCGTTTTCTGTCCAAGAGTCCATTGCGTACTCCAGCATGCCATGTGGGCGAACCCTGGGGGGTGGAATGCAGGGGAAGGGAAAACCAGTGACCCCTCCGGGAGGAGGACTGTTTGCCTTGGCCAGTTGGCCCGGACTTGGAGCCAAGATTCCATCAATCCTCATGATTGACTTTATTTAAGCGCGGCTCCTATTCTCTGCCTCCTGCTGGGGGACGCGGTCCTCCTGGGAAGGCGAGGGGCCCGGGCCCCTGCTGCCTGGGCCGCCAGTGCTCACGCTGCCCCCAATAAAACCACGCCAGGCAGCCCTTTGCTCTCATAGTGGGGCTTGCATTTTGCACCATTAGCTTCAATCATTGGGGATTTAACACAATCCATGAAATCAAGCAATTAGGCAGTGAGATTCTGGATGGCTGACAGGGACCCTGCACGCCTGGCTGTGTGTGTGAGGGCCTTGTGAGTGTGTCGGCGACGCTGGGGGCATAACGTTGCGAAATCCACTCTCCTGCCGTAACTGCCCTCTCCCCCCACCAACTCCCCAAGATATCTGGGATCCAGAAAACAGGACCATTTCAATGAAATAATTTGCCCCAAATAAATTGCTCAGGAACGTTTTCTACGTCTGCTGGGTTTATTAATTTATTTTTTTGTAAATGAGAGAAAAAGTAAAGCTGCTTTCAATAATTTTTTTGTTTGTTTTCTTTGGGCTTTTCTTTTTTTTTTTTTTTGTAGCCTCTGTCCTGTAGTCAGTAGATGCATGTAAATATGCCACATGTGGTTTGTGGCTGGGGAGAGAGTCTGTGACTAAGCACAAGCCCCTTTTCTTTGCTCAAGGAATTAATGATGCAAACCCCAGGCCCTGCTGGAAAAGGAGGTCTGTGGAGCAGCCTCAGCGGGGCTTTGTCAGCTGGACTCATCTGGATCCCTTGCTGAGGGTTGGAAGGAGCCTCAGCTTCTCGGGGCCCCGCCCTTACCCAGCGCGGTGACCGAACCTCATTTGCACAGTTGGCTTTGGGGACAGCACTTGCTGCCTCAGGGTCGCCCACCCAAGAGATTCGTGAAAATGGGGCCAGAATGTAGAAAATCAGGTCATCTCTGTCTTATTGCACAGTGAGGTCCGCTCTGAACAGGTCCCCCCGCCACCACCCGCCACACACACCGGGAGGCTGCGTGGGACAGGGGATGTAAACGGTGGTTCTTTCCTGGTCCTGGGGGCAGGGAACCAGCAGGATACTTGGGGAAGAGCTAGTCAGTCTTGTCATCCCCACCCCAGCTGCTCAGATCCTCTGTTTGAGAACTTCAGCCCTGTCTGCCAGAGAAAGGAATTTTGGAGAGCACGTCACTAGGAATCGGTGATGTCAGGGGTTACTTGCCCCAGGAGGATTTTTTTATTAGCATCTGTTGGAGACAGTGTATCTGATGGCTTTGCCAGTGGTCCCCAGAATCTGCAGGGACCCCGTGCCGTCCTCCTCTTTGCTAAGAGGCCCTGTGACTCCCAGGAGCTCGGACTGAGAGGCAGGGAACAGGGTTCCCAACAGAGCTTGTGAGTACCTTTAGCCTTGGGGAGGCAATTCAGCTGGACCAGGCTGAACATCCCGTCCTGTTCAAAGTAAATAATCTGAATGCTAACTTAACTGTGTTTTAAATTTTATCTGAAAAATGATCGAGTTGACATACCCTATAGGCTACCTCCTCATCTCAGATGAATGGTGGAAAAAGTAGAATTCCTGCTCAGAACCCTTCCTGAGAAGCCCGAGTGAAGCCAGGCTGCTCCAGTTGAATAGGAATTGAAGGGCCTGGAACTGTAATCTTTGTGTTTCTCCTAAGAGCTCCCATTTTGTAATTCACTGACATTTTATATACATTTCAGCTCTTTACTTGGCAGCAAAAATTTTTTTTTAATTAAGCTTTTTTGCTTCAGAATAAATGCAATTTAAATGTCAAATAGTATTAAAAGGCTTTTAACAAAAAACTGCTGGCCTCTGCCCAATGCCTTCCAACCACTGGTACCCCCAACCCAGAGGAAGTAATTTTCAGCTATTTTAGCTGGTTTTTTTTTGGTGGGGGGATAGTTAGCAAAATGGAGTAAATAAAAACTATACTTAATTTTTAAAGTATATTTTTAATTGGAGGATAAACGCTTCACAGTATTACGCTGGCTTCTGGGTATCAGCTCTAAGTACACACGTCCCTTCCCCCTTGAATTTCCCCCCAGCCTCCTACCCGTCCCACCCTGCTGTGTGGTCTCAGAGTACCGGGTCTGAGCGCCTTGTGTTATGCAGCAGCTTCCCATTGGCTGTCTGTTCACACGTGGTAATGTATGTTTCATTGCTGCGCTCCCAAATCGTCCCTCCCCCTCCTCCCCCTGCTGTGTCCAAAGTCTGTTCTCTACGTCTCTGCCTTTATTCTTGCATGCAAATAGGTTCATCAGTACCATTTTTTTAGATTCCATATATACGTGTTGCTGCTGCTGCTGCTAAGTCGCTTCAGTCGTGTCCGACTCTGTGCGACCCCATAGACTGCAGCCCACCAGGCTCCCCCGTCCCTGGGATTCTCCAGGCAAGAACACTGGAGTGGGTTGCCATTTCCTTCTCCAATGCATGAAAATGAAAAGTGAAAGTGAAGTTGTTCAGTCATGTCCCACTCTTCACCACCCCATGGACTGCAGCCCACCAGGCTCCTCCACCCATGGGATTTTCCAGGCAAGAGTACTGGAGTGGGGTGCCATTGCCTTCTCCATATATGTGTTAGTATACTAGTTTTCCTGTTTCTGACTTACTTCACTCTGTATAACAGGCTCTAGGTTCATCCACCTCACTGGAACTGACTCAGCTGCATTCCTTTTTATGGCTGAGTAATGTTCCATTGTAATGTATGTACAACTTTCTTATCCATTCATCAGTCTGTGGATATCTAGGTTGCTTCCATGCCCTAGCTATTGTAAATAGTGGGCCTCCATAGTGGCTCAGATGGTAAAGAATCCAGGGGACTTGGGTCAGTCCCTGGGTTGGGAGGATTCCTTGGAGAAGGGAATGGCTACCCACTCCAGTATTCTAGCCTGGAGAATCCCATGGACAGAGGATCCTGGTGGGCTACAGTCCATGAGGTCGCAAAGAGTCAGACATGACTGAGCAACAAAGCAGGAACGTTGGGGTACATGCATCTTTTTCAATTATTTTTTTCTCGGCGTACATGGCCATAGTGGGATTGCTGGGTCATATGGCAGTTTTATTCCTAGTTTTTTAAGAAATCTCCATACTGTTCTCCACTGTTCCCACCAACAGTGCAAGGGAGTCCCCTCTTCTCCACATCTTCTGTAGCGTTTATTGTTTGCAGAGTTTTTGATGAGGGCCATTCTGACAGGTGTGAGGCGAAACCTCACTGAGGTTTTAATTTGCATTTCTCTAATAATGAGTGTTCAGCATCTTTTCATGTGTTTGCTGGGCATCTGTACGTCTTCTGTGAAGAAATATCTTTTTCAGTCTTCTGCCCACTTTTTGATTGGGTTGTTTGTTTTATTGTTATTGAGCTGCATGAGCTGCTTGTAAATTTTGGAGATGACTCCTTCATCAGTTGTTTCATTTGCAAACCATATTTAATTTTAACTTAATTTTTAGACATTACTTATTGATGCTCTACCATTGAAGAACAAAGATGTTTCTTTTGCTTAATTTTCAGTTTTTAGTTTTTAATCAAATTCTTAATTTTTAGACTATTGATTTTCTGTTATTGGTAATGTCTATCTTATAGTCTATTCCCTCTTCTTCCCATTCTTTGCAATTTAACATTTTTGGTTAAATTGATATTCAGTGTTTAACTTGTTGTAATTATGTAAATATAATTTACAGTTGAGCCGTGTGTGTACTGCATTTATATTTTCTTTCTTATACACTGTTTCCCTGAGATAGTAGTTACCTCATTTTATGTACTTGATTCCTTATGTTATGAATTCAGCCCCAAACATTCCTGCAGGTCTTCATCCAATCAGCTGGCCCTTCTTTCCTCCTGTTTCTGTCTGCACTGGTTGAGCTTTAAGCCCATCACACAGTTGTCCTGGAAAACCATCCTAAGGCTTCCATTGCTTTTCTCTTATGTTAGAGCCTTAGCTTCCTGATCCTGGGTTGTATTCTGCATTTTTAGAGCAGTTCCCCAAGAAGAGATACATGGGAGACTTTTTATTTAAATCATTGAACGTCGGAAGTTGCCTTTCTTCTCCTCACCCCCACTGAGTTTGGCTCAGCACTGAATTTTTTAAAAAGCCTATTATTTTATATTGGAGTATAGACAATTAACAATGTTGTGATAGTGTCAGGTAAACAGCAAAGGGACTCTGCCGTACATATACATGTATCCACTCTCCCCGCAACTTCCCTCCCGCCCAGGCTGCCATGTGACATTGAGCAGAGTTCCATGTGCCACACAGTAGATTCTTGTTGGTTATCCACTTTAAATATCGCGGTGTGTACCTGCTGATCCCAAACATCCTAACAATCCCTTCTTCCCTGAATTTGGGAATTTTAAAAGCATGGCTCCATTATCTTTCAGCTTCTGGTGTTGCTGTGGACGAATCCTGTGCTCATGGTGCTTTGCAGTAGACGCATCCTGTCTTTCTCTGGAGGATTCTTATAAGTTCTCTTTATCCCTGGTGTTTCTAGATGTCATGATTCATTGACCTGTGTGTGCTTAGTCACTCAGTCATATCTGACTCTTTTTGACCCAATGGACTGTGGCCACCAGGCTCCTCTGTTCATGGAATTCTCCAAGCAAGAATACTGGAGCAGGTTGCCATTTGCTTCTCCAGGGTATCTTCCTGACTCAGAGATCGAACTTACGTCTCTTGAGTCTCCTGCTTTGCAGGTGGAAAACCCATTCATTTGCTTGGGAAAACCCATTCATTGACCTGTGTGTGCTACTAAGTTGCTTCAGTCATTGCTGACTCTGTGCCACCCTACGGACCGTAGCCCACCAGGCTCCTCTGTCCATGGGGATTCTCCAGGCAAGAATACTGGAGTGGATTGCCACACCCTCCTCCAGGGGATCTTCCTGATGTGGGCACTGTTTAATCTGAGAGCTTGTATTCCTCCTTCCTGGAAATTTTTCTTGTATTATTTCTTTGGTATTTTCTTGGCTCTCTGTCATTTGTTTTCTTGTTCAGACATTGAGCCTCCTGGACTGAGCCTCTCTTTTACCTTTCTTTCTCCTGTTTCCATCTCTTTGTCATTTTGTTCAGGTTTCCAGGAAGTGTTTCCACCCTTATCTTAAAGCACACACGTTTCTTTCTTTAGTTCTGCTCTTACCTTTTGAAATTTCAAATACTCTTCGGGTTCTCTGAACATTCCTCCCCACAGAATTCCGTTCTCATTTCGTGAACACGGTGTCTTCTGTTATTTTTGTAAAAAAGTTTCTTCTGCAGCTTACCTTGTCTCTGTCATCTCCGACTTCTTTTTCTTTCCTGTGTGTTTCCTATGTTTTAATGTCTTATTGACATTTAGAGGCTTGCCTTTAAATGCCTGCTGATCCTTTTGAGTTTAAGACTAAATCACTAAGTTGGAACTCTGTGTGTGTGCGTGTCCTGTGAGTTTGGAGCCTCGTTTTGGAATTTCATTGGAGGGAGCTGTGGGTCTTCTCTTTGGGTTGCTAGTTTTTTCAGATGGAACCCTCCGGGGTCCTCTGACTGGGGGTCAGAGGTCGCTCAGGGTCCCACTCTTCACTGCAGGCTTTCACTGACCCTTAGCCATGAGGGCTGCTCCACCTCATCTTCCGGTGTGTCCGGTGTACCCAAGCCCAGTCTGTCTGGATCGAACTTTCTGTACAGAATAAACCTCTTGGCTGCTGCTGGAGTGGGGGAGGGGTGGTCATCTGGACTCACTGCCCGCCCCCGTGGATCTGAGTGCGTCGACACACACGCTTATCAATTCCTAAACTTAATACAGTCTCTGTAACCCCGTTCAGAAGCACCTGGTTGCCCCTAGCTCGCGGGCACTTCTGGGTCCTGGCGTGTGAATCGGCGCTTTCTTGCTCTCAGCCCCCTCTGTCAGCAGCTGGGTTTCCGATTTTCTTCTCTTTGTCAAGCCGGGATCCACCATTCATTTGCTTTCTGTTATACGAGACGTGATGTCCTCGTTTCTGTACCGTTTGCTTGCATATGCTTATAACTTTTTTTAAACTGTATTTTAGAGGAGTGGAAATGATCATATGCCCAATCTTCGGCAAGATGTTTGGCAAGAAGTGGCCAGTGGTAACGCCTCACAAACATTCCAGATGCTTGCTGGTTGAGGGTGCAAAACCTTCTGTCTTTCCGTCCCATTGGTTTTAAGCTCTCTGGGATTCTCCCTCGACCCCTCTGGTTCTGGCTCCCACAGGTCAGCAGCAACACCCAGCCCCCCGCCTCCTCACCATTGCCAAGGCCAGCGCTCCAGTCCCACACTTATCTTTAAACTCGACAGCAAGGGAGATCAAGGAGCGTTGCTTCCGTGTGGAAAGCACCTTCCCCAAGAGACACCAGGCTGCCTGGTTTTCCATCCATGCTTCCAATGACTCTGCAAGAACTCCCCAGGGAAGGTCCCTCCATCTCTCCTTTTCTCTGTACTCTTCACTGTAACCC
Source organism: Madoqua kirkii (assembly GCA_006408675.1). NCBI lineage: Eukaryota > Metazoa > Chordata > Mammalia > Artiodactyla > Bovidae > Madoqua > Madoqua kirkii. The sequence continues at coordinate 36,260 of SJYC01057470.1, forward strand.
TTATCAGGTGATCAGATGAGTCACAAAGCTGGGGACTGACTCAGCCTCCTCCCCATCTTCCCCCTCGGGGCCCTTTCTTGCATTCCTGCCGCAGTTCTTCACTGTGGATCCTGTAAATGCCTGGCTCTTGGCCAACTGTGGCCTCTCTTTCTGGCTTCCTGTCCGGGTGATTGGAAAGATGGCGGCCTCATTAGCATAAACAGGTCAGGAGAAAGAGACACTTTTGAAGCCAGTGTGAGTTTGCGATGAGTGTAATGAACTTCCTCTGCTCATTTCAGCCTCAGAAAATGTCCAGGCCTTGTGGGGAGGCTACCGAGGGAGGATCAGTTGTGAGCAAAAAAATATGGTTTTGGTGACTGCACATGGAATGAAGCTTTCAGTCTATCTGAATAGAAGGGGATTGTGTTTGTTTTTAATTTTTTTTATTGGAGTATAACTGCTTTCCAATGTTGTGTTTGCTTCAGCTGTATAACAGTGTGAGTCAGCTGTATGCACACATATATCCTTGCCTTCTTGAGTCTCCCTCCCACCCCCCACCCCCATTCCACCCCTCTAGGTCATCACAGAGCATCAAGCACTGAGCTCCCTGTTAGAAGGGGTCATTTAATTTTAAGGCTGTGGAGAAACACCCAGATGGTCCTAATTGTGACCTTAAGTTTAGGGTTTTCCTAGTTTCTGGTCTCTGAATTCTTGCTGGCAGTGACCAGCAAGGCGAGAGGCAGGAGCCCCATTCTACTGTCAGAGGATGTTAGGTTGTTGCTAAAAAATAAAAAACCCAAAGAAGGGTTTTGTTTTTGTTTCGCTTTAGCTCAGGGAAGCTGAGATCAAGGGCCCGAGGCAGACGTGGACTCATCACCAGGGGAGTCAGCCCCCAGAGGAGACAGAAAAGCATAGGGATGGGGCTGGGGGTGCGGTGCTGGGGGTGGGCATCGCTGTCAGCCCAGGACCACCCAGCACGGCCTTCCGATGGTCACCCTGCCGGGCCGCAGGCAGACGGCACTCTGCGCCTTACAGATGGAAAATGCAGACTCTGGGAGCTTGAAACCAGCCTCTGGGGTTGAACATGGAACACAGTTTGAACCCAGGACCGGGGACTCCAGGTGCGCCCCAGCTGTGAGCCCAGCCCTCCATCCTTGGCTTCTCCTGCCTGTTCACCAACACCGTTTGTGATGCAAACGCAGTCCACGGGCGAATTCCCTAGGGCTCCGTGCTGTCCCTGCGCTGGAGGCCAGGTGGAGGGAGGAGAGGAGTAGGGGTCAGTCCCCCACCCCCTGCCCCTCAGCCCAGCAGCCCCTGGTTGTAGCATGGTGGGGGTCTGCACACATAGCCGCAAGGCAGGGGGAAATCAACCTGGGATGGCTAATCGCCTATCCAAACATTGTTGGTAATCTGCATCGCTAAAATAAGCCCCTGGAAGATGGAAAAGATGGTAGTAATTTCTGGCCACATGTGCCTCCTCTTTCCCACCTCAAAAAAAGAAAGTGAGCCAAGTGGCAAGAAGCGGAGAGTCTAATGCAAAACACATTTCCATCCTTCTTCTTCCCCTCTCCCCACTATGTAAACCAAATGCCTTGATACGGTCATGGCAAAGGAACATTAATTTTTTGATTTGACTTGTGATTAAAAGCAACACAATCAAAAGAAGGAAATAGTTTCCACTGGAGCACTAGCATTTGAAACCCCGTCATGGTGGAGTGGGAACCAGAGTGCTCTTCGGGGTCAGGTGTGGGTTCGAGTCCCGAGTCTCTTCTTACAGAGCCTGGCCTTGGTTGTCACCCTGAGTCCTTCGTCTTGATTGTCATCAGTAAGGACGATGGTTGCATGATGTTGGAGCCGCATAGAGAGTGACTGTCCTGTGGGGTCTTTCCCCCAGATGATGGCTCATTTCTCTGCAGATAAGGAGGTGCCCAGTTGCCCCTGGAAAGGCACTCATTCCTCGCCCTCCCCACTGCCTCAGTGATGTCATTGATCACTCCTACAGCAACACTGGGATCGGGCTTTAGACCTCGGGAAGTAGTCCAGGGTCACCTGACATGCGTCCCCATCGCCTGGCCTCCCTGAAGTCCTGGTTGCCTTCCTTGGGTCAGTGGGTCCTTGCGGTGCAGGGGGTGGGCAGAAATGGAGCTGAACTCGCCAAGCCTGGCAGGGAGTTTCTCGGGCTCGTCCCCCGCAGAACTTTCTTGTTCAGTGAGCTACAGACTCGCACAGGTGAAGTCATTTCTCAGGTGACCCACCAGGTACAAGGATTATAAACCAACCAGGGGACCGAGCCGAGTGGGCCTATTTGGGCAGACATGGGGGCTTCCCTGGTAGCTCAGCTAGTAAAGAATCTGCCTGTAATGCAGGAGACCCTGGTGTGATTCCTGCATCAGGAAGATTTCCTGGAGAAAGGATAGGCTACCCACTCCAGTATTCTTGGCCTTCCCTGATGGCTGAGTCAGTAAAGAATCAACCTGCAATGTGGGGGACCTGGGTTGGGAAGATTCCCCTGGAGGATGGAAAGGCTACCCACTGCAGTGTTCTTGCCTGGAGAATCCCCATGAGCAGAGAAGCCTGGCAGGCTATACCGTCCACGGATCGCAAAGTGCTGGATGCCAGTGAGCGGGCAGAGGTCCCAGAGGCTGATCTGTGCTGCTTCCTATTTGATGCTCTCCCACCTGTGGGTCTTCCTGCCTCGTCTTCCTGCTTCCACCTCGTGGGTCCGGGTGGGTGGGGGAGTCAAGGGAAATCAGCAGGGCTGGGCAATGACTGGTTCGGCGGGGGGTGGTGGAGGTAAAGCCGGGAGCTCTTTGGGAGACTGTGCTCAGCACACTCCCATGTGTGCAGGTCTGTCCAGCCTTCGGGTGAGGGCCAGCCCTCTGCTGCTTGGACTAGTCCCCAAGACTTCTGCCACTCTTGGGACTGAAGTCTTTCATCCAGGCTGAGGGCCTGGGGTGTTAATGGGGCCCCAAGGCTGGAGATCTGGAACCCTTTCCGTGAGAGAAGGTGATGGGAGCACGTTTAGTTTCCTGACTTTGACACATCCTCTGAAGATTTGTTCTAGGATTTCTCCCTCCTCCTAATTCTTGGGTTGGCCAAGAATGTGCTTTTACTCAACTAAACATTAAATAATAAAGCCATCACGCATGCAGTGTTACTTTGGCCGGAATAGCTCCTTTCAACCGGGAGGAACTCTTTACCATTTCATTAAGTAAAAGCCATTTTGAAATGTGGCTGAACCTGGAAAGAGAGTCCTAACTGTTCTCCCTTATTTTCTTGGTCCATTTAATCAATGATCGAAATGTCAGCTTCATTATAAAGAAAGTTGCAGTTCAGCCTGCACAGCAGGCTAATTACAAGTGGACACTCAGTCCATGAGTTTAAGTTTAGGATCAATGACTCTGGGCAAGTAAAGGTAACCCTGACACCTCAGTTTTCTCATGTTAAATGGGGAGAATAATTGCGCCTTCTGTGTGGAGTTACTAGGCTTCACGGAGGAGGTGCATGGAGGATACTCAACACACTTGCTGACATCCAGATGTTTTCCTTATCACTAGCTACTGTTCTGAAGCTCAGATTCAAGTCTTTCCTCATGGAGTGTGGGTGGAAGCTTGGAGCTATTTAAAAGAGAGGGCTTGGTGATTTGGAATTCAGAAGAGTTCAGAGGATGGACATACCATCTGGTGACCAGGATCTAGAAATGGTTTCCAACTCCTTTGGGGCAGTCCCTGGCCAGCCAGTTTCTGAGGGGAGCTGATTGCTATGGGGATGCTGTTTGTGTTCTTGGTGCATTTCCAATTACAGGACGCCTCCACGATAATTTACCCTCCCCAGTTAACCCTGTGTAGACAGCACAGGAGCATATTGTCCACACAGTAACACCCAAGCACTGTCAGCTCAGGCTCCGTAAAACAGAAAGATGAGAAGGTGGAGTTGACCAAAGGATTGGCTTTCCCTCTCTGCAAGGATCCAGGCTGAGAATGGAAGAAGGCCAGGTACCATGTTGGAACTGAGGAACTGCCACCTGGATTTATCCATCAGACGTCCACCAGGACACTCTCCAGTGGGCTGAAAGGTCCAAGTCGAGTTTGGTTCTGTGAGGTCTACGCTGTGGACAGGATAGCCCATTAGTGGCGCCGTCTAGTGGTTGATGAATGGTGGTCAGCCTGTCAGTGGTACCTGTGGTCTGAACTTCCTGGAGCACCGTGGTTGGGACCACAGTCCCGATGCTGAAGTCGGACACTGGTGTTTGATGCAGTTAGCTTTTTCTTGCTGGCAACACACACATAGGTCTTGTCTGTCTTATTTCCAGAGCCTGAATTTTAGGTCCTTTGGATGTTTAAAAAAAAACAAAACACTAAACCAATAACTTTCTCCTAAAAAAACAAAACAACAAACTCAGGGTAAGTTTTTTCTTTGAGTGCCGAGGTCTGTACCATTAGATTATATGGCTTTGATTGGTTTAGAGGGTCCCCTTCTTCTCTTGAAGCATTGTATGACCGTCTGAGTCCCAGAGTTTTTAAAAAGAAACACATGGTTTGGTTTTGAACATCTGTTTGAGCCACTCATGACATCCTGTGGCAACTATTAAGATACCTTCAGGTACACCAAAAATAAGGGGCAGAATCTGTGTGTGAAGGTCGCCCGAGACCTTGGTCCTTATCTATAGAATAGATACATGTAGCCTCCCTCTTTGAGGTGCTGTTTGCTTTCTATTTTTCCTGCTCTTCAGCCCCCAGGTGGGCTGTGGTTGCGGATGAAAAGCCGTGTTTGATTTTTTTAATTGGAGTTTAATTGCTTTACAATGTCATGTCAGTTTCTGCTGTACGACCAAGTGAATTGGCTATATGTGTACATACGTCCCCTCCCTCTGGGACCTCCCAACCTCCAGCCCCATCCCACCCCTCGAGGTCATCTCAGAGCCCTGAGCTGAGCCCCCCATGCCATCCAGCAGCTCCCCACTAGCTTTTTGAAGAGCCGTGTTCTAAAACTCTCTCCTCTCATCTTGCCCTCCCTGCCCTTGCCCCTCTAGCCCTGAGGATGAAAATCAAAGAAGTGAAAAAGGAAAACGGCGACAAGAAGATTGTCCCCAAGAAGAAGAAGCCCCTGAAGCTGGGGCCCATCAAGAAGAAGGAGCTGAAGAAGCTGGTCCTGTACCTGAAGAACGGGGCCGACTGCCCCTGCCACCAGCTGGACAACCTCAGCCACCACTTCCTCATCATGGGCCGCAAGGTCAAGAGCCAGCACCTGCTGACGGCCATCCACAAGTGGGACAAGAAAAACAAGGAGTTCAAGAACTTCATGAAGAAGATGAAGAATCACGAGTGT
>SJYC01057472.1:0-38177 GCA_006408675.1 Madoqua kirkii
GGTTCTTTACCACTGTGCCACCTGGGAAGTGCTATGTACATTAAGCGCCTCCTGACAGCCCCCCCCCCCCACACACACACACAGAGTCACACATGTGCTCAGCGAGGGTCACAGCTCCCTCCCAGGAGAACGTTTTTTTTTTCAAAGTGCAAACAGCTCCGGGTCTCAATTTGTTGCTCTCGTTTCTATAATCACTGTGATGTGTTGGGATGATTGTGAGTGGCATTGGGAATGTTTGTTCTCATTTAATTGCTTGTTTCCTACTGAAATTTCCATGTCAGACCCTTTCATTGTTCTCATTTTCGCTTGCCTCCTATTCTGCCTGCCCGCCTGCTGGGGAGGCTGTCTGGGTGCTGCCCGTATTCTTGGTAGTTGGTATTGTTGGTATCGATTATGCAGCCCGGTGTCCCCCACCACTGCCCCCCGCCCAGGCAGACTGTCAGGCGGCTCTCACCCACCAGCCACAGGATGTAGGGCTGGGAGCTCCTGCTCTGTCTTGCTCATTTGGGGTCCTGGATGCTGGGACAATGGAGACAGGACAAGGGCCTGGCTTATTTCCTGATTTGAGATTAAGCTAAATGCACCCCCACCCCAAGTATTTCAGAGGAATGTGACCCTTGTATTTCTTACTGTGTACTTATTAAAATGTTGATTTACAAGGGATGGGTGATGTACAAACAAACCTCAGGGCCTCTATTCTGAGCCAACCATTTTTGTTTTTTTCATATGACCTTTTGTGAGGAGGGTAGGTGGGAAGAGGGAATTGAAGGTCTTGACTTTGAACTGGGAAGCCGTGTGCCATCAGGAATGAAACTTGGATCAGAGGCAAAGAATTCCTACCTTGGGAATCAACCAGGTCTCTACTGGATAAGCCTTGTGTTTCCAGACCTGATCAGAACCACCTGGATTTTCTTACAGCCTAGTCACTGTCCAGGCAGCATGAAACATTTGAACTTGACCTGTGCTGGAAATGAGCCAGAGTCCATGACAACAGAGGGCAGCACCTGTTCACAGGAATAAACACTTATCCACAAGAACACTAGGAACTCTGGGATGGACAGTCCATGCTTGTCTCTTCTCTCCTCATCTGAAACTCCAGAGACCACCCCTCATGGACACTGATTTACTCCTCCAAGAAGCCCAACCATTCCAGGAGTTTAGGGTACATTTTCTTATGGGTTACACATACAACATATTTGGAATAAGGCAAAAAGATGATGACTTATTATAAATTTAGCCAGTGGAGAGGGTTTGGAGAAAAGGAACCCTCCTACACTTGGTGGGAATGTAAATTGGTGCAGCCACTATGGATTACAGTATAAAGGTTCCTTAAAAAAGTAAAAATAGAACTAACAAATGACCCAGCAATCCCACTCCTGGACATATATTCAGGGAAAACTCTAATTCAAAAGGACACATATATCCTAGTGTTCATAGCAATGCTATTTATAATAGCTAGAACGTGGAAGCAACCTAGATGTCCATCAGCAAATGAATGAATAACGAAAATGTGATAATACATACAATGGAATACTACTCAACCATGAAAACAAGGTAATATTGCAATAACATGGATGGACCTAGAGATTATCATGCTAAGCAAAGTAAGTCAGAAAGACAAATTCCATGTGATATCATTTACAGTGGAATCTAAAGTATGATACAAATAAACTTGTTTGCAAAACAGAAACAGGCTCACAGACATAGAGAACAAGCTCGTGGTTACCGAAGGAGGAAGGAGGTAGGGGAGAGATAGATGAAGAGTTTGAGATGAACAGATACAAGTATATGTAGAATAGATAAACAACAAGATTCTACTGTATAGCACAGGGAACTACATTCAACATATTGTAATAAGTCATAATGGAAAATGATATGAAAAAATGATGTATGTATGTATAACTGAATCATTTTGCTGTACAGGACTTCCCTAGTAAAGAATCTGCATGCGATGAGGGAGACCTTGGTTCAGTCCCTGGGTCGAGAAGATCCCCTGGAGGGAGGGCAAGGCAGCCTGCTCCAGTATTCTTGCCTGGGAATCCTTATGGACAGGGGAGCCTGGTGGACTGCAGTTCATGGGGTAGCAAAGAGTCGGATACGACTAAGAACTAAGCACAGCACATAACTGAATACCTTTGCTGGACAGCAGAAACCAACACAACATTATACATCAACAATAATTTGATAAAAAAAAAATCAGCCAGGCGTGCCTTCTCGGGCCACCAAACCTCTTTAGGAAGCCATAGGCTTTTGTCCACTTCTTATTTCCTTCAGCGGAAGAACTTGAACATAATAAGCCCTGAGCTGGTGTGTGGAGAACACATCTCTTTCCAGGGTGTGTTGGATGGTGTGCGGAGAAGGCGATGGCACCCCACTCCAATACTCTTGCCTGGAAAATTCTGTGGATGGAGGAGCCTGGTGGGCTGCAGTCAATAGAGTTACTAAGAGTGGATACGACTGAGCTGCTTCACTTTCACTTTCATGAATTGGAGAAGGAAATGGCAGCCCACTCCAGTGTTCTTGCCTGGAGAATCCCAGGGACGGGGGAGCCTGGTGGGCTGCTGTCTATGGGTTGCACAGAGTCGGACACGACTGAAGCCACTTAGCAGCAGCAGCAGCAGCAGCACAGATGGTGTGTGTGTGAGTGTCAGAGTGTACAGGAGTTGGTGTTGGGATGTGTGTGCTTGCATTGGTGTTGGTGTCTGTGTGTGTGAGGGGGTTCCACTACCAGACGGGGGGGGGCTCCCCCCCGAGACCCTCTCCTGCTAGTGTCTGCCACACATGATGTATAATGGGTGTTACACTGTGCAGTGCCAAACCTGCCTCATATGGGTCCCTCTTGCTCCTGGAGTGTCTTTTAAACCCTTTAGCGTGTTTGTAGGCCCGTGAAGTGTGCTAGTGTAACATACATTGTGCCTTATATTACACGTTATAATACACATGACACTTGCCTGGCGGCAGTTCTGGGTCACCCCCTCCACTGTATTGCCAGCGCTTGGGTAACTTGTCTTCAGGGTTGAGAAAGAGAATGGGTGGAAATAGCTGGACTTCTGAATCAGCGGATGGGACCCTATGTGGGGTCCCCCAGAAAAAGGAGAGTTACTCAGAGAGAGTACTTCCTCACCTCCTGGGGCACCGTTGGGTTGAAGCTAGTTCAATTAAACTAACTTTGCTTTTTTTCCATTATGGGAGCAAAGTGGTGAATTCATGCCAGTAGATTGGAATGTATTAAAGGCTGGTCTGGCTTCACAGAAAGTGTCCATCAGTTGGTGACATACCAAGTAAATTAGGGGAAAGCTGGCTTTCCAGTGTTTCTTTGGCAGAGGACCCAGCAACTGACACCGAACAGAGTTAGGACTCATAAAGCGCAGAGCCAGGATGTTCACGCTGAGCTCTTTCTTCAAAGATGCTTTCAACTCCTTATCTTTTGGAGCTATTAAATGTCTGCATTTGGCTCACTCCCCTGGGGACCCTTTATTGATTTTTTAGAAGGATCCCATCTGATGATACAAGTAATGGAGCTCTGAACCAGCCAGAAAGCCTAGGATGTTTTCTCCTAAGTAAGTGGCTTGCTTTGGATCTTGGATGTGAAGTTAATTCTTTAGAATTTCATGTTGTACAACTTGAAAATGCATACTCATAAGGCACAGAAAAAACAAACAAACAAACGAAAGAAACAACCCAGCATCAAATCAAAAACCAACCAGCAACAACAAAACAAAGAAACCAAAAACCAAACTCCTAAGTTTAACACAGGTCTGAAAAAAAAAAAAAAAAAGAAAAGAGAAGAAAAAGAGGATATCTTAGAACCTCATGCAAATTCTGACATGGGAAACAACAGAAAGAGAAGGTCAGCTCCTGTCCTGGTCCACAGCTGCTTGTTGGGGCTGCTCTGAGATCCAGGACACATGTCAGCAGAGTGTTACCTTGTTCTCTCCCTTAAAGACATCTTGAGAAGGGCCATGGTATTGCAATCGGCTAAAATCCTCTTCTTACAGGAAACCAAATGGGAAAAAATTGAATGAGTTGGATTACATCAAAATTTTAAACTTCTGTGCACCAAAGGACATAGCAGAGTGAGACGGCAACTCACGGAATGGAAGAGTTTGCAAATCATACACTGATAAGGGGTTAAGAGCTAGAGTCTGTATAGAACTCTAACAACTCAACAACAAAATGAAGAACCTTAGTAAGAAATGGGCAAGGGATTGAGTAGTCATTTCTCTTTGCAAAGAGACATGCAAAGATTCTCAACATCACTATTATCATTAGGAAAATGTGAATCAAAACAACAAGCTGGGGGGTGGTTGTGGAAAGTAATATGGCGGTTTCTCAAAAAAAGAAAAATAAATTACCATGGGGTTCATGCAATTCCATTTGTGAGTGTACACTTGAAAGAGCAGAGGGTAAGGTCTTGAACAGATATTGGTGCACTCATGCTCACACGTTATCCACAAAAGCCAAACGGGAGATGAGTGGATAAACAAAGCATGGTGTTTCCATACAATGGAATATTTTCAGCCGTTAAAAGGAAGGAAATTCTGACACACGCTCCAACATCAGTGAAACTCGAGGACATTATGTGAACTGAAATAACAGAGGAACAGAGTGTGAGTCACTCAGTTGTGTCCGACTCTGCAACCCCAGGACTGAAGCCCCCCAGCCTCCTTGGTCCATGGAATTTTCCAGGCGCGAATACTGGAGGGTTGCCACTTCTTGCTCCAGGGGATCTTCCCAACCCAGAGATGGAACCCAGGTCTCCTGCATTGCAGGCAGACGCTTTATGGCTGAGCCACAAACTAACCACAAAGTGACAAGTGCCGTGTGATTCCACTTAGAGGAGATCTGTAGAACAGTCAAGTTCACAGAGACAGAGAGCAAAATGGTGGTTGCTGGGGGCTGGGGGCCAGGAAAGCGGAGAGTTGTTTCACAGGTACAGAGTTTCAAGTTTGTCAGATGAAAAGAGAACAAAGTGAGTGTACTCAACCCGACTGAACTCTACACTTAAAAATGGTTAAGATGGTAAACTTTGGGAATAGACTGGTGGTTGCCAAGGAGGATGAGGGGAGGGGAGGGGTGGAGTGGGAGTTTGGGATTTGCAGACGCAAACTGTTATATACAGGATGGAGGAATGACAAAGTCCGGTGGTATCGCATAGGGAACTGTATACAATACCCTGTGATAAACTCTAATGGAAAAGGGTTTGAAAGAGAATGTATATATGTGTATAACTGAGCCACATTGCTGGACAGCAGAAATGAATGCAATGTTAGACATCAACTATACTTCTATAAAAAATTAAAAAAAAAAAGATGGTCAGTTTGGTATGTATATTTACAACATTTAAAAATAGTTAAAAAAAACAACAACTGTTCCATCTCTTCTGGGCGTTTCTAGGACAAAGGAGGGTTTCCAGAGCCGAGGAAGATGTGAGTTGGAAGCTACGGGTGCAGCCGCCCCATATTTCTGAATTCCTTGCACATTTTCGTGGCCTCTTTCATGGAAGAATGCCTCCTGGGGTGCTTTTTCCACCCCCTCTGCTCACCGCACTGGGGATTACAAGAGGAAAACAGCTCCGCCCAAAGTGAAAGTGAGCAGAATTCTCAGGGGGCAAAATTTTCCAACCCTGGCGGTTGAGCTCCTCCTCCTTGGTCCCACCACACACACATGCATGCATACTCACACACACACTTACACACACACTCTCTCTCTCTCTCTCTCACACACACACACACTGTATGTACTTCCCAGCCAGCTTCAGCAGACATCCTGTCCTGTGCGAGATAATACCATTTCCCAGCGCCCTGCTGGACTGGGGTGGAGCCTTGAACGCACCTCCTGGGCCTCCAGGACTTGTTCTGGGAAGAGAAAGGAACTGGGCTGCTTTGGGCTTCACTTAGAAGCTCACAGCTCACCTGTGTGGGCCTGCTCCTTGCTAGTGGGAGAAAGAGGCTGAACCAAGGGCCCCTCCTCGGAGGGGACACATCCAAGCAACACTGTCCCTCATGATGTAATAGGCTCTATTAACATCGCCTCCTGTTTGCCATCTCTTCCCCACAGCTTTTGTTTATCTCTTTATTTTCCTTTTTTCCTTGCTGATTCTTTTCTGTCTTTTCTCTTTTCCATTCTTATTTCTTTTTTAAAAATTTAATATGATGATTCTAAAATTTTAAATTTAAAATAAAGATGATTAAAAAAATAATCTTCCATTTTCTTATTGGCATATAGTTGATTTACAGTGTTGTGTTAGTTTCAGGTGTATAGCAAAGTAATTCAGTTATGGAAATAAAAGTGAAAGTCGCTCAGTCGTGTCTGACTCTCTGCGACCCCATGGACTATACAGTCCTTGGAATTCTCCAGACCAGGATACTGGAATGGGTAACCTTTCCCTTCTCCAGGGTATCTTCCCAACCCAGGGATTGAATCCAGGTCTCCCACCTTGCAGGCAGATTCTTTACCAGCTGAGCCACCAGGGAAGCTCAAGAATACTGGAGTAGGTAGCCTATTCCTTCTCCAGCAGATCTTCCCAACCCAAGAATTAAACTGGGGTTTCCTGCATTGCAGGCAGATTCTTTGCCAACTGAACTAGGGAAGCCCAATTCAGTTATGTATATATATATATGTGTGTGTGTGTGTGTGTTTCAGATTCCTTTCTATTATAGGTTATTCCAAGATATTGAATACAGTTTCCTGTGCTATACAGCAGGTCCTTGATGTTCATCTATTTTATATATAGCAGTGTGTATATCAGAGAAGGTAATGGCACCCCACTCCAGTACTCTTGCCTGGAAAATCTCATGGACGGAGGAGCCTGGAGGGCTGAAGTCCATGGGGTCGCACAGAGTCAGACACGACTGAAGCGACTTAGCAGCAGCAGCAGCAACAACCATAAGTTTGTTTTCTATGTCTGAATGACTTTCCGCTTTTACGAGTCTGGCTTTTCCAAATTCCACCTCTCAGTGACATCACACACACTGTTTGTCTTTTTGTGTAACTCATTTAGCATGATGTTCTCATGGTCCACCCTGTCTTCTGTGTTCAGAGAGAGGATGAGGTTTAAGGGTATAAAGTTACAGCAAGTAGTATATAAGCCCTAGAGATCTAGTGGCAGGTATAGTGAATAGAAACAGAAGGGGCATATGATAGTCATCAAACTTGCTAAAAGACTAGATCTTCATTATTCCACCTACTAAAAAGCAACTGCAGTTATATATAGCATGATTGAGGTGCTAATTCTTGCTACAGTGGCGATCATATGATAACATACACATGTATCGAGTCAACATGTCACACATCTGACATTTACACAGCATTGTATGTCATATGTATTTCCATTAAAATGTTCAAGGCACATAACTCTCCCTCTGGCCCCTCCCATGCCCCTCTCACAGGCGGGACCGCAGTCGGGGATCTGACTGCGTAGGTCAGGATCCTCGATAGACCGGATCCTTTCGGGGCTGCCCTGCCTCTCAGGCTTCGCAGGCACCCTCTTCCAACGGCCTTTGACTCGAGCCTCTTCAAGCAGGCTGGGCAGCAGCACTGAAGGGGTGGCAGTCTTTCTGAGCTGCAGGGGAACACGGGTCAGCTCCCACAGGGCTGAAGTGTGGCGCGTTTTGCCTGCGTGCCGCCCTCTGTCCCATTGTATCCGCGGATGCTGGGAAAAAACAAAAACAAAAACGAGCCACGACGGGTTTTCCAGCTCACGCGGCACATTCCTCCCCCGGCTCAGCACCCTGTAATCAAGCCTTGTGCATGCGGCGCACACGAGACTCTAAACAGAAGTGCTTCCTTTCACACACTGCCCACCCGTCTCCAGCCACCAGGTCTGCATCGCCAGCTTGGGCCAACGGGGCCTGGGTCCCTGACCCTCCGCTGGGCAGGGAGGGGCTGGCGGGAGATGAAAGGAAGCGTCCTGCCCGATTGAGGCAGGGGGCCGCTCCTGGCCTCCCTTTCTGGAGAGCTCTGGGAGGCGCAGAGCCCTTCCAAAGGGTTCCTGTAGCAGTCAGTCCTTTTCCTTAGGGCTGCTGGCTTCTTCTGGCCTGGGGCCATTGGGCCTGGGCTTTCTTGGCCCTGGAGGTAGGAAGAACGGACAAACGACCGTTTCTCTCCACCCGGCCTGCTCCACGCAGACTGAGGGAGATCGTTCTGTTGTTTTCAACTGTTGATAAAAGCCAACTCTTTTGGGTAAACACTGGCCACTGTTATGAAGGCAGCAAAAGTAAAAGTGGAAATGAGTCCTGCCCCCAAGTATCCCGCCATCCCCCAGGAAAGGAAGGTGTGTTCAGTTGTTCACTTGTGTCCGACTCTTTTTGACCCCATGGACTGTAGCCCACCAGGCTCCTCTGTCCACGGGATTCTCTAGGCAAGAATGCTGGAGTGTGTTGCCATTTCCTCCTCCAGGGGATCTTCCCGGCCCAGGAATGGAACCCGTGTCTCCTGTGGCTCCTGCATCGGCAGGCGGATTGTTTTCCACTGAGCCGCTTTATTTTTTTTTTGGCTCCAAAATCACTGCAGATGGTGATTGCAGCCATGAAATTAAAAGACACTTACTCCTTGGAAGGAAAGTTATGGCCAACCTAGACAGCATATTAAAAAGCAGAGACATTACTTTGCCAACAAAGGTCCGTCTAGTCAAGGCTATGGTTTTTCCAGTGGTCATGTATGGATGTGAGAGTTGGACTATAAAGAAAGCTGAGTGCTGAAGAATTTATGCTTTTGACCTGTGGTGTTGGAGAAGACTCTTAAGAGTCCTTTGGACTGCAAGGAGATCCAACCAGTCCATCCTAAAGGAGACCAGTCCTGGGTGTTAGTTGGAAGGACTGATGTTGAAGCTGAGACTCCAGTACTTTGGCCACCTGATATGAAGAGCTGACTCATTTGAAAAGACCCTGATGCTGGGAAAGATTGAGGGCAGGAGGAGAAGGGGACAACAGAGGATGAGATGACTGGATGGCATCACCAACTCGATGGACATGGGTTTGGGTGGACTCTGGGAGTTGGTGATGGACAGGGAGGCCTGACGTGCTTCGGTTCATGCGGTCGCAAAGAGTTGGACACGACTGAGCAACTGAACTGAACTGAGCCATCTGGAAGCCCCAGGGAGGGAGGACAAGGACTTAAATGACCACAGGGCTGGTGGAAAGAGGGGGGCACCAGATCCAAGCAGCCTCAGAAGGATGCCACCCAGCATGATGGAAAGAGGAGTGTAGGTGGCATGAAGTCAGGCCCCAGAGAATAGCGAGGATGGGACAGACTGAGTCAGGAAGAGGGTGTCTCTGCAGAAAGGACAGCTTGGACACAGATCAGGGTGCAGAGCCGATGCCGTGGGAACCACTGATGCTCTGGAGCTGGACCTACTGAGAAAGAGCTTCAAGGCCCCTGGAGGGGCCGCCAGGGAGGAGGGAAGGCACAGCCTGGGTCTGTCCACTACTACCTGGGAAACGAGTGGCTACTGTGGAGCTGACCCAGCTAGTGCTACGTAGAGCAAGACCCCGGAGGGCTGTCACTGAATGCGTGAAATAGCTGCAGAGAGCGGCAGCTGATGGAGTGACTTCATGGCGAATCTAAGGATATGAATGTGGAGCTTGTATTTTGTACTCTTTGTGTTTATTCACTTTTTTTTTTTAACAATTTGTTTCTATGATAGCTTTCAAAATAGAGAGTTCGCTGATAGACCAGACCCTGCAATCCCACTCCTGGGCTTCAACCTGGGGGGAAACATGGTTTGAAGGGTACATGCAGCCCTGTGTCCCCTGTGGCACTATTTACTGCAGCCAAGAAGTGGACACCGTCCAAGTGTCCACAGATAGAGTGGATACGGTACACGTGGTCTTCGTGACAGACACTTGGAGGGGCACCTCGTCAGCTTACCCCCGTGGTCCTTCCTGAAATAAGCCCCCTTCTCCCCCAGAGTTTGAGGAGGTCTGGGGTCTGAAGCCCGACCTGATTCTCCTCTCCGCATGGACCACACGTGGCACATGCTGTGTCTGTCAGCCGTGTGGAGGCACACAGTGGGGCTGGCCCACATTTACGATGTCTGTGACAGCAGGGGCTGCCGTTTCGGACCCCCGCCTCGGGGGTGGGCACTGTGGGCCGTGAGGCAGGTCTGGGCCCTGGTCTGGCCACCGGTGGACTTGGGGGAGGCCCACAGCAGCTGCTCTGTGTCTTGGACTCTCTGGAGTCCCAGCTCTTTTCCCATAAACCGTTTCCACATATTTGTAACTGGTTTGCTGCGTGAACTGGATTTGAAGTTAGGAAACGAGACTCTTGTTTTCTGACCATTGCTTTTCCTACCTGCCCGGTTGGATCTGATCCTGAGAACTCAGGCAGCTTCCATAGTTTTCTCATCCCTTGTGGGTACGGAGAATCTTGTTTTCACGATCAGAGTCCAGATTATCTAACAGTGCTAAATGCTTATTCAAATTCAACTTCTCTCGCCCAACCTCCCCGGCCCCCTAGTGTCTGCAACCTACAGGGGAGAAAGGACAGGGGTCTTCCCCAACCTTGCCCTGCCTCCTCCCCCACTGGGACCCCCAGAGTATGAAGTTCTTGTCTTTCTAGTGTCTGCAGTAGGGGCCCTCTAATTTGGATGGTGCGTCCAACTAGACTCTTCCTCTCATTTTTATTTATTTTTTTAAACGAATTACTGGGAATCCTCTTCCTTCCCCATGGAGACCCCTCATTTTCCAGCTGACAAACTATCTCCATCAGATACTGTTTCTGCAAGTAGAGCCCAGAGCTGTCTGCCTGGATCTCCTGAAGCCCAGCCTCTTGGTGGGCTCCTCCAAGTCACTTTTTCTGGTCCAGAGGGAAAGCCTGGCCTTTGAAGCCACTCCCAGGGCAGCCCTCTCATCACTCCGCCTTTCTGAATGAACACCCACCCTCCGCCCCCGAAGGTCTACTGCTGAGAGTCAGACATGTGACCCTAGGACTTCTCAGCTCCAGGGGACACTTCTTATGCTCCTCTGGGAACTTTCTGAATGACCTCTGCTCTCAGCCCAGAGTCCCTCTGTTGACCCTGGAGAGAGAGAGAGATCATGTCCATATCTATACTTTTATGAAGCCACTAACCTTCTTCAAGGTACACAACCCCAGTCTAAACATGAGACATGCCAATGGAGAAATGTTCTAGACAATGTTTCACCAGTACTCTGCAAAACTGTCAAGATCATGAGAACAAGGAAAGGTGGAGAAATATTGCACTGTGGTCCAGAGGGAATGAAGGAATTACTATGACCAAATGCAGTATGATATCCTGGCCTGGATTCAGGAAAAAAAAAAAGCATTAGTGGAAAAACTGGTGAAATCCAGTAAAGCCAAATCTGGAGTTTAGTCCATAAAATGTACTAGTGTTAATTTCTTAGTTTTGACAAGCGTACCGTAGTTTTGTAAGATGTTGCTTTTAAGAGAAACTGGGAATTGGGAAACTGGGAATTTGTGCTTGTCTTTGAGCACAAATGTGCTTTACTTTTCTGTAAATTTAAGTTATTCAAAATAGTTTATTTAAATAGAAAGGCGATTGTGGATATGCTCAATATGCTCAAAGATCTAGTAGAAAGTAAGAGAATGAGGAGAAAGATGCCAAATAGAACTTCTAGAGTTGAAAACCATACGCTGTCTACTAGAGATGCAGTTTAAAAAGTCTTACGGAAAATTGGAAAGTATTTTGAACAGAGTGAAACTAAAGCCGCAAAAACACCGTTTGTCAGGTGTAATGCAACTAAAGAAATATTTGGAGGAGAATTTATAGCTTTAAAGAGCTATATGAGGGAGGAAAGATCTAAAATCCTAAGTGTTCATTTTGAGAATATAAAAAGAAAGGAGTAAGTTATACCCAAAATAAGTAGAGAGAAGGAAATAACAAAGAGAAAAGTAGAAACTGATGAAAAATAAAGAATAAAAAAGTGAAATATTATAGACTCCAAGCTGGTTCCTTGCATAAAACAATAAACTGATGTACCTCTAGGTGGATTGATCAGAAAAAAAAAAAAAAGAGAGAGAGAGAGAGAGAGAAAGAGAAATGACCGATATCTACATGGAAGAGAGGACACTAGAGGCCCCATAAGCAATATGAGAATGATAAGAGGATATTATCTCTTAAACTGTACACCTAAACATTTGACACCCGAGATGACAGGGAAAGTGCAGTACAAAAAATCACTAACAACTGAAACTGATTCAGGAAGAAGGAAAACCCTGAGCAGATCCAAATCAATGAAGGAAACTGAATTCAGAATTTAAAGCCTTCTCACAAAGAATACTTCTGGCCCAAGTGGCTTCACTGGAAAAGTCTATCCAACATTTAAAGAGGAAATTACATGAATCTAACACAAATTTAGAAAACAGAGGAAGAGGGGACCCTTGTGAACTCAGTTTATGAAGCCTGTGTTACGCGGGCGGACTGGTCGCTGTCCCTTGTACTTTGTGGTCTTAGCTCCTCCGGTCTGAAGCAACTTTTACACATCTAGAAATCTCCTGATTAGAGCACTTGACTGCCTCCTTTTCATGGTTTCTTTTAAACTCATTTTTATTTACTAGTTTATTTTTGGCCATGCTGGGTCTTTGCTGTCACATGCGGGCTTTTCTCTTAGTTGTGGCTGGTGGAGGCCACTCTCTGGTTGCATTGAGTGGTCTCCTCATTGGGGTGACTCCTCTTGTTGGGGGGCATGGGTTCTAGGGTGTGTGGGCTTCTGTAGTTGTGACCCGAGAGCTCTAGAATGCAGGCTTAGTAGCTGTGGCCTGTAGGCTTAGTTGCTCTGAGGCCTGTGGAATCTTCCCAGACCAGGGATCGAACCTGTGTCTCCTGCCTTGGCAGGCAGATTCTTTACCACTGGACCACCAGGGAAGGGTGACTGCCTCTTTTCCTGAACCCTGGTTGCACTAAATAGCCTAGGACCTCTTTACTCATTACTCACGTGAATCAGTGTCACTCAAACTGAAAACTCATCAAGGGGACATTTCCACGCATCACATGGTCTCACATACACCCTGCAGGTCTGACCTGGGCTCAAGTCCTTGTTTGGATCTCAGGGGAGAGTTGACACGGGAGGCCTTTTTCCCCATGTGTGGACATCCACAGCGCCAGCCTCTCCCAGCCTTCGGCGCTTCCCAGGCACTATTTGCTGCCTCCCTCCGGCCCCTCCTCTGCATTTCTCATCTTAGGAGAGGGTGTGCTTTTCAGCCTGGTGCAGTGCGACCAGCAGGAAGCAGGAGCAGAATCCTGAGCCCTGCTTTCCGGCCTGTGGCAGACGCCTCTGCCGGGCCCGACAGGCCCTGTGGGGACCATACACCCCAGTCTGCCTGGGTCAGTTCCCAGTCACGCCTGTTGTCTCTCATAATTGTTCCTGGTGACACTTGTCATTCTCAAAATGTCCTGTCTGATAGACATTAAGGTCCACCTAGAGGCCCATGGGAGGAGGAATTAGAGATTCAGGATCGTCATTAGGGGTTGAACTGTGCGCCTCCTCCAATTCATGCTGAACTTCTAACCTCCTAGCACCTCAGAATGTGACCTTCTTTGGAAATGGGTGATTCTGGTATAAAAGTGGTTAAGATGAGGTTATACTGGAGTAGAGTGGCTCCTGAATCCAATAGGACTGATATCCTAGAAAAAGAGTAACTGTGTGAACACACACACACACTCACTCACACACACTCATATATACACACACTCACACATACATACTCTCACACACACATTCACACACTCATTCACACACTCATTCACACTCACACACACACTCTCTTACACACACACTCACACACACACAGAGGAATGTACATGAACATGAAGGCAGACACTTCGAGATGTTTCTCCAAGGAAATCCAAGCAAACCTGAAGCAGAGTCTGTCACAGCCTCAGAGGACACTGTCCTGCTCACCCCTTGATCTTGCACTTCCAGCTTCCAGAACTGTTTAGTTCAGTCGCTCAGTTGTGTCTGACTCTTTGCGACTCCATGGACTGCAGCACACCAGGCTTCCCTGTCCATCATCAGCTCCAGGACCTTGCTCAGACTCATGTCCATCGAGTCGGTGATGCCGTCCAATCATCTCATCCCCTTCTCCTCAGGCCTTTAGTCTTTCCCAGCATCAGAGTCTTTTCCAATGAGTCCGTTCTTCATATCAGCTGGTGAAAGTATGCGGGAGCTTCAGCTTCAGCATCAGTCCTCCCAATGAGTATTCACTGGTTTCCTATAGGACTGACTCCTAAAGGGGCTCTCAAGGGGCTTCTCAAGAGTCTTCTCCATCACCACAGTTCAAAAGCATCAATTCTTCGGCGCTCAGCCTTCTTTATGGTCCAGCTCTCACATCCATACATGACTACTGGGAACACCGTAGCTTTGACTAGACGGACCTTTGTTGGCAAAGTAATGTCTCTGCTTTTTAATATGCTGTCTAGGTGGGTCATAGCTTTTCTTCCCAGAAGCAAGTGTCTTTTAATTTCATGGCTGCAGTCACCATCTGCAGTGATTTTGGAGCCCAGGAAAATAAAGTCTGTCACTGTTTCCATTGTTTCCCCAGCTATTTGCCATGAGGTGATGGGATTGGATGCCATGATCTTAGTTTTCTGAAGGTTGAGTTTTAAGCCAGCTTTTTCACTCTCCTCTTTCACTCTCATCAAGAGACTCTTTAGCTCCTCTTGGCTTTCTGCCATAAGGGTGGGGTCATCTGCATATCCAGAACTGTTGGGCGTTCCATTTTTGTTGTCTTAAGCTCCTCAGTGGCCCCTCAGCAGCCCTGGGAAATGATCCAGTGATGAGAGCTGCGGTGCCCCTGAGAGCTCCAACTGTGTCTTTTTACCAGTGAAGAAACTGAAGCCCAGAGAGGCTAAGCGCTTACCCAAGGTCACCCAGCTGGTTAGTGGCAGAGCTGAGACTTAAACCCAGGTCTCTGACTCGCTGACAAACTCTTTCCTTCTCCAGGCTGATGCTTTGCCGGGAGCAGCCAACCACCCTGAGTGAACCTTTTGAAATAGTCCTTCCCGAGCCAGAAATTTATCTTTCTTGAGTGGATGTTTTGAGTTTGCAAAGTTATGGCTGAGGCCTGCTGCTCCTGGGGCCTGAGGCTGTGAGGGCCCAGGACATGGGGGAATTAACAATGTTTAAGAAAGAGACGCACAGGTACTTGAGTTGGGCAGGAGGCGAGGACACCTCGTAATTCTCCCAAGTTCATTGCTGTCTGGGTCCCGGGGCCTCCCGTCTCTGCTAGTAGGGGCTGGGCATCAGGTTCTGCCTGGGTTGCTGGGAAGATGGGTTCTCTAGTGCGGATGTCAGCACGCTTATTCAGAAGAGTGAAGTGAGTCAGAAAGAGAAAGATAAATGTCATCTTCTAACGTACATATATAGAATCTAGAAAAATGAAGAATTCATTTACAGGACAGCAATGGAGAAACAGACAGAAGATAGACTTCTGGACACGGGGAGAGGGGAGGAGAGGGTGAGATGTATGGAGAGAACACCATGGAAACTCACATTACTGTGTGTAAAATAGATAGCCAATGGGACTTTGCTGTATGGCCCGGGACACTCAAACAGGGGCTCTGCATTGACTTAGAGGGATTGGATGGAGAGGGAGGTGGAGGGAGGTTTAAAACAGAGGGGATATATGTTGATTCGTGTTGAGGTTTGACAGAAAGTAACAAAATTCTATAAAGTAGTTATCCTTCAATTAAAAAAAATAAAATTAAAGCATTTGTTGAACCGGCTGCTGAATGAATGCTTGTCACAACTAATTTGTGAGCTCTTTAGGGGCAGGGAATACACCATCCAGTCTCTGCTGAACTTGGCTCAGCTGCAGCGCGAGGCCTGGAGCAAGATTCCCTTCTTTTTGTCCTGATGCTCCACTGCTTAGGTCACCTAGATGCAAAACCCCACTTGCCTCTGCAACGCTGTGCCTCCCTGTCCCTCTCCCAGGACCTTGCAGGTTGAACTGGCCTTGTACTCCACTGGGGTGGCTTCGAGCTCCCCCCTCCCCTCCCCCAGCGCCTGCAGGCCCTCATTAGCTGTCAGCTGTTTGCTTCTCAGACCGGCGCTTCTGCCCCAGAAGCAAGAAGGATGCAAGTGACAAGGGGATGGTTGTCTGGTCCCTGAGTCTATAGCAGTGTCTGACAACTGATGGCCACTGGACGAATATGGAATGGAAACATCTTTCCCCCAATACTCTCAGTTATACTCTACAAAGTGCATGTATCTTGACTTGGCCCCAGAAGACATGACCTGTATCCTGAACATGATATTTATCATTTTCATCATCATCATGTAGATGTGTGGATGTAAGCTCAGTCACTTCAGTCTTGTTCGACTCTTTGTGACCCTGTGGACTATAACCCTCCAGACTCCTCTGTCTGTGAGATTTCCCAGGCAAGAATACTGGAGCGGGTTGCCACTTCCTTCTCCAGGGGTATTCCTGACCCAGGGATTGAACCTGTGTCTCTTTCATCTCCTGCATTGACAGGCAGGTTCTTTACCATTAGCACTACCTGGGAAGACCCTGGGATCCCCATGGGTACCAAACTCTGAGGATGGTCAACGATGGTCGAATTCATGGATGTGAAACCTGCAGGTACAGAGGCCAAGTGTATGTAGAACCAGGCAAGGGCAGTGCAAGAACCAGAGGAGGAGACCCTCAGAGCTGGCAGGAATGCTTGAGGACCCTAGGTCCAGACCATAGGCCTTTAGGTGACAGGTCCAGCTGAATTTGTGGGAAGGGGCAGTCTTCCATAAATACTCTCAACAGGGAAGCCTTTCCCACTGGTTTTAAGAGAACCATTCTCTGAATCCAGTATCCGAGAGAGTAAATTCAGACACATTCTCTTATAATAATAATAAAAACTGACCATATGCCAAGTCCAAATCTAAGCACTCTATTTGTGTTAACGCGTCTCTGTAATAACCTAATGGGGGTGCAGATGAGGAAACAAGGCCCTGAGGGGTGATGCAACTTCCCCAAGCTTACACAGCAAGGACATGGAGGAGCTAGGATTTGAACTCGATCTCTTAATGCTTGGATCTCTAGGGGCCAGCATGGTTGAATAGTTTAGGGCATATTTTTTAGAATCCGATTGCAAACCCTAGCTGTTAAACACTCATTTATTCAATGATCCAGCAGCTCCATTCCCAAGAGAAATGAAATCACATGTATAAACAAATACTTCTATAAGAATATTCACATCAGTCTTTTTCAAAAAAGCTCCAAACTAGAAACTACTTGATAACACTGATAAATAGGAGAATGAAAAAGTGTACTATATGTACATAGTATATTCTTATAATTAATTACTAGTGTATTCATAGTACATTCAGCAATGAAAAAGAATGACCTACTTACAGGCCAAGCAGCATGAGTGAATCCTAAACATTTTATACTAAGTAAGTAAACAAAGGGAGTCACAAAAAAGTACTCTATGATCCCATTTTTATAAAATCCCCAAACAGGCAAATATAGTCTATAATGCAAAGTCATATAGTGGGGAATGTTGATGGTGGACAAATTCTGTATCTTGGTGTGGATGGTAGTTATGAAAGTTGTGCAATTGTTGAAACGTATCAAGCTGAATATCAAAGATTTGTGACTTTTATTGTGTGCTAATTATACTTTTTTTTAATTGGAAATAAAATCTTGCTGTGCTACTCACTAGCAGTCTCTGGGTTTTTGAGTTATGTTACCTCTTAAGCTTGAGTTGTCTCATTTACAAGATGAAGAACATAGAGTTTTTCCAATTCTTATATGTTATGATTTTGTAAATCTTCTTAATTATTTAAAAGAAACAACAGAGGAACATTTAATTGATCTTGGGTTGGGGAGAGCTTTCTAAACATAAAGCCATGGAATCAATCATAGAGGAAACTGTCAGATTTAACTACATAAGATGAACAAGAAACCCCAAACTGTCTGTATTATGTTTTAATCCCTCTATAATAAACATTAAAAGAAAGAGGAAAAATAGCAAAAAATATTCACAATAAATTTGACAAAGAATAAGAGCCTTAATTACATCAAGTCAATAAAAAGATACTAAGATCCAAACTGGAAAATGATAAAAGAAAATGAACAAGCAATTCATAGAAGAAATCCAAATGGCCAACAAACCTAAGAACTGGTCAATAGAGTCATTAATCAAAGAAATATCAATCAAAATAATGAGGTAGCATTTCCTCCTATTAATCTGGAAAACATTTAAAACAGTGACTTGTTTTTGCAGTGCTTCCACATGAACCCATTGCTGTTAGGACTATAAATCAATGCAACATTACTGGAAACAATTTAACCGTAAGAATTTTCTTAAAAATATTTGTCATTTGTCACAGTAATGCCACTTCCAAGTAACTCCTAAAAAATAATCAGAATGTGATTAAAGACTTATGTCTAAGGATGTTCATCACAGTCCTTGTCTAATCGCTAAAAATTATAAATAATCTGGAGGTTTAAAAATATCATTCAGCTATAAATATGGTATTTTGAAAAAGCATTTAACGGCAATAAAATATCTATCATCAGATGTTAAGAGAACAAAGCAGAATAATAAAACACACCATGTGATTTGATTTGATTTTAAAATCTGCTGCTGCTGTTATTCAGTCACTAAGTTGTGTCTGACTCTTTGCAACCCCATGGACTTGCAGCCTGCCAGGTTCCTCTGTCCTCTACCATCTCCTGGAGTTTGCTCAGATTCATGTCCATTGAGTCAGTGATGATTTGCAACCATCTCATCCTCTGTTGTCCCCTTCTCCTGCCTTCAATCTTTCCCAGCATCAGGGTCTTTTCCAATGAGTCATTGTTTTGTATCAGGTGGCCAAAGTATTGGAGCCTCAGCTTCAGCATCAGTCCTTCCAATGAATATTCAGGGATGATTTCCTTTAGGACTTTTAAATAGCTTGTATTTCTAATATCCACTGAGAAAAACCTAAAAGGGAAAACACACAAATGTTAGTGGTGGAAATCTTGGGGAGGGGAGAGAGACCTTGAGTGACAATCTTCTTAAAAGTTTTCTTCTTAAACTTCTCAGTATACAGACACAGCTTGCTTTATTGCTCTTCCCAAACAGTGTGATTTTTACAAAATCGAGTTCGGTGGCAACCCTGTCTTGAAGAAGTCTAGCAGCATGTTTTCCCAACATCACTTGCTTACAGTGCGTCTCTGTGTCACATTTTGGTAATTCTCATGGTATTTTCAGCTTTTTTATTATCACTTTATTTGTTATGGTGGTCTGTGATCAGTAATCTTTGATACTACTATTGTAATTATTTTGAGGTTCTACAAACCACGCCCAGATAAGATGGTGAACTCAACTGATAAATGTGTGTGTTCTGACTGCTCCACCCATGGGCCATTCCCCCATCTCTCCCCATCCTTGTTCCTCGAGACACAACAATATTGAACTTAGGCCGGTTAATAACCCTACCTTGACCTCCTAGTGTTTCAAGTGAAAGAGTCAAATATCACTTGTGTTAAATCTGAAGCTGGAAATGATGAACTTAGTGAGGAAGGCACATTGAAAGCCAAGACAGGTTGAAAGCTAGGCCTCTTGGAACAAACACGTTGTGAGTGCGACTTGCTGTTAATGTAAGTTAACCAAGTTGTGAATGCAGAGAAAAAATTCTTAAGGGAAATGAAAAGTGTTCCTCCAATGAGCACATGAATGAGAAGAAAGCAAACTGGCCTTATTGCTGATATGGAGAAAGTTTCAGTGGTCTGGACAGAAGAGCGAACCAGCCACAATCTTCCCTTAAGGCAAAGTCTAATCCAGAGCAAGATCCTAAGACTCTTCAATTCTATGTACGTTGGGAGAGGAGAGGAAGCTGCAGAAGAAAAGCTGGAAGCTAGCAGAGGCTGGTGCTCAAGGTTTAATGAAAGAAAAACTTACTGACCTATTTCACAGGTACTCTTCAGGTCAAATTAAGCACAAAAATTAGAGTATTTGTGGGGCTTCCCTGTAGCTCAGTCAGTAAAGAATCTGCCTGCAGTGCAGAAGACCCGGGTTCAATCCCTGGGTTGGGAAGATCCTCTGGAGAAGGAAATGGCAACCCACTCCAGTATCCTTGGCCTGGAAAATCTCATGGACCAGAGGAGTCTGATGGGCCACAGTCCATGGAGTCACAAAGAGTTGGGCACAACTGAGGGACTAAAACACAGTTAATTGGTCATAAATGTGTAGATTTGAGACTGTATCAGTTCATTCTAGTTGCTTTGACAGTGAAACCTTATCATCTCACTTGTTGAACATAAAGGGCTATTTCTCACTCACACAGAGTTCCATTCATGGGCACTGGGTACTGTTCCAATGAGGTTTCAGGGACATGAGCTGATGGGAGTTCTGGACATGTGGTTCCCAGGGCTTCCAGAGCACAGGAGAAAAGAGTTTGGAAGAGGCACATTCATTTCTTATTTATTTTAGTCTAGACAACACCCAACTAGCTCCACTCATTGGTGAGAGCCAGTGATCAAGGCGTCTGGGAGATGTAGTCCTGGCTGCTTCCCAGCAGAGCCTACACTGGGGAAGTGGTGTGCAGATCTTTGGCCTATTTAGCACCCACTTAGCCTACTTAACATAGCCCCTATGGCCCTTCTTGTATTTAAAGAGCTTCTCTGGTGGCTTAGCTGGTAAAGAATCCACCTGCAACGTGGGGACCACTTCCTCGGTTGGGAAGATCCCCTGGTGAAAGGAAAGGCTACCCACTCCAGTATTTTGGCCTGGAGAATTCCATGGACTGTATAGTCCATGGGGTTGCAAAGAGTCGGACACAGCTGAGCAACTTTCACACTTTCAAGCCAAGAATGACGCCATCAACTCAGGATCACAAACTTAGTTAAGAACAGAGTAAGAGCTTGAGTGAGGTCTCTGACTCATGCCAGGTGTTGCTGTTGTTAAGATATCTTTGTCATTACTCTTTTTTAAAAGAGATAACTCATGGCATGACTTCTTTGGGCTTCCCAGGTGGTGCTAGGGGTAAAGAACTCACGTGCCAATGCAGGAGATGTAAGAGATGTGGGTTGGATCCCTTGGGTCAGGAAGATCCCCTGGAGGAGGGCAGGGCAACCCACTCCAGTATTCTTGCCTGGAGAATCCCACGGACAGGACCCTGGTGGCCAGTCCATGGGGTCGCAAAAAGTCGGACACGACTGAGCGACTCAGCACGCACACACGTGAACCTTTTCTGTTCACTTCCACTGCAGAGCTCTGGCTGGGGCGACTCTTTTCTCTGGATTTTCTGCTCAAGTGTCCAAGCTCTGCTGACTTAACCAGCTGAATTGGGGTTGGCAATGGACCTCGGGTCTGTCCTGCTTCGACAGCGAGCCCGCTGTCCCTTCTCCTCTGAGTGCCCTCGACACCTTCTCCTGATGTTCCAGAAAGGCAGACTCTTTCCTGGTTCGGCCTTAGGCAGCTGGCTGCGGGGGAGCCCCTGTTCCCCGCAACCCACCTCCGCCCGTTTTTTCCTTGCCTCCTTGCTGAAGACTGTCGTGACTGTATTGATGAAAATCACTGGGAATGTTTTGGGGGCTCGCCCATCTTCACATCCTGTCTCCCCACAGGCTTTTCCGAGGGAAACTTGGTAACATGACAACTCTCCCTCCTGGAAGAGCTGGCCAGCCCGTGAGCTCTCTTTGCCTTTGGCTGGAATGATCTTGGTGCAGGACTGCAGTGCTGGCACGTACCTCTGATGAGGGGCTTTGATTACCTCTCAGCCATAACATTTGGGAAAACAATTTAATGGGTCCCTAATAAACTCAATTTTCAGATACAAAACACATTTAAGAGAAGGTGTCCACAGGGTAAACATTAACAACTGGGTCTTGGGGTAAACACAGGTGTGAACCATAACCATTTCAACATGGAACATTCAATGGCGGTCATGTCGTGTAGCTTTGACAAAGTTGGCAGCCTCTGCAGCCGGATCAATGGCTAGGATTATAGCCTCTCTGTGCCTTTAAGGTAGGCAGGTCAAGATCTGGGACAGCATTGTGTCAGCAGGGTTCAATCAAAGAACCAGAACTGCTAGGATGGTATCCATATTTTCTCCATAAACATCTTTATCATAGGCGCTTCGCTGCACAGCTAATTGGCAGTAAAGTAATTTTGCCATAAAAGATAAGGTTGACAGCTGGGTTTCATTTCCCCAAGGATGCAATGCTCTCCCCCCACACTGCACCCCTTTTTTGAAGTCTGATGGACTATTGGCACATAAAAGAATTTTTTAAATTGGAGTTTAGTTGATTTACAATGCTGTGTTAGTTTCAGGTACACTGCAAAGGATCAAATACATATATATGTATAACCTTTACTCTTTTTTAGAGTCTTTTCCCATTTAGGCCATTAGAGTATTGAGTAGAGTTCCCTGTGCTGTATACAGTAGGTCTTTATCAGTTATCTATTTTACATAGAGTAGTGTGTATGTGTCCATCCCAGTCTCTCAATTTATCCCTCTCCTCCTTATCCCTTGGTAATCATTCGTTTGTTTTCTACACCCATAACTCTGCTTTTTGTAGATTAGTTCATTTGTAGCATTTTCAAAGATTCCACACATAAGCAATATCATATGATATTTGGCTTTTTCTGTCTGACTTGCTTCACTCAGTATGACCATCTCTAGGTCCATCCATGTTGCCACAGATGCCATTATTTCCTTCTTTTTTCTGTGGCTGAGTAATATCCCATTGTGTATATGCACCACATCTTCTCATGCATTCCTCTGTTACGGGACATTTAGGTTGCTTCCATGTCCTGGTTATTGTAAATAGTGCTGCCAGAACACTGGAGCGCGTGTGTCTTTTCAAATTACGGTTTTCTCTGGATATATGACCAGGAGTGTGACTGCTGGATCATCTGGTAGCTCTATTTTTAGTTTTATAGGGAACCTCCCTAC
This sequence comes from Madoqua kirkii, assembly GCA_006408675.1. Taxonomy (NCBI): domain Eukaryota; kingdom Metazoa; phylum Chordata; class Mammalia; order Artiodactyla; family Bovidae; genus Madoqua; species Madoqua kirkii. The sequence goes on from SJYC01057472.1 coordinate 22,860, forward strand.
TGCTCTCCAAAGCAGCTGTATGTCCCCTCTTTTTATATAATATACATCTCAGGCCTCAGAATGGTCTCTATAGAGCTGTAGACTTGGCCGACTTCAAATAGTGGATGATAATAACCTTGTATAACTTGATAAGACAAAGATTAGAACATTTACTGGAAATATAAAATTAGAGCATGCAAAGTCAAATTGCAGACCATACAGAAAATAGCATATTAGTTTGCAAATCCTTTCATGAACACAGTCATCTCTCAACCCCTCAGGACCACAAATCTTTGTAAGACATGGCTCATAATTCACAAGAGTCTTCAAGAGCATTAGTGATAAATTCATTGGCTGACTTGGACACACCAACTTCTTTTCTCCTGCTTTCTCCTCCTGTTTTCTCTTTCTTCTCTTCATCAAATTTATCAATATTGACACAATTAGCAGTTGAAGGCAAAAAAATATTAAGTCCCTCTCTTTCCTCCCCAAAGATATGATTAACCTGATTTCTGATAAATGTAATTCTCTTAAAAATGATTATTTTTTTTCTCGCTATTTGATAACAGAGAACATGACGTAGATGAAATTGGTATTTTCTTAGAATCTGGCTTTAGATGATTTGGTAAAATATAAGGACTGGACAGGTGACGAAATATTTCAGTGTAACCCAGATATGCTCTACCAGCTGTGTGCGTTCCATATATCGGTGAGAAACAGCAGTGTACCTCATCTATTCATTTCACTTCCAGGGAAATCTGGAAAAATTGGCAGAAGATTTTGTAATACAGTTTTATATTGTAAAGAACTTACTTCCGACATTAGATCCTGAATCTTTAATGACTGACTTTGTGAAAGGAAGTATCATTGGTTTCCTTAAGATATATCTGAATATAAGGATAACAAATATTGATGAAATTTGGCCTCTGTACACTGGTGCCAGGTTTAATCTGGGAGACAGAGCTTTGGGTGATGTATTCAGAAAGAAAGCTTTATTGCTTTGCCAGGCAAAGGGGGCCACAGCAAGCTAATGCCCTCAAGATGGTATGTCCTGCCCTAGACGGGGCAGTGAGGAGTGTCACAGTGTTTAAGGAGCGGGGCGTAGTCAGCTCACGGACCTTCTGATCGATTGGTAGGGAGGCAACTGGGAATCAACCTTCTAGTTTCAACTGGTCTGGGATCTACCTGCTGGTGGGCAGCATAGAGTTAACTTCTACCTGACGAGTTTTCAGTATCTGCAAACAGCTCAAAGGACATGGCTCAGAATATCACCTATAGTCCCTGAGGAAGAACTAAATGTCTTTGACGTTGTTTAATGGCTAAAGTATCATTATTTTGCATTGCTTGACTGTTTTTCTTTCATTCTGCATTTTCTCACTTCTCTGATTAAATTTATTCTTTAACTAAAGGTTTTCTATAGACAAAAGGCAGGTGGAGGACGTGGATGGCAGTTGTTCTGGAAAGGCTCCTCCTTGGTTATAGGATCCTGCTCAGTTGTAGCAGCTGTTAGTTTTATTTGGCAAAAACAAAAAAAACAGACAACCAATTCTGCAAAGTCATTGACACTGGACCAACGTTGCTGTATCAAACAGATGCTGAATTTAACATGAAACTTAAAACATAAAGAAGCATTAGCACTTCTTCAGTGATGTTACTGGTGGCTCTATTGAGCTGACGGGTGACCGTGATTTGCCCCAAGAGTTGGTTTCATGTTTTGAAACACATGACATTGGAGGAGGAAGAGGATGAGGGTCTCCCAAGCACAGAGTTGAAACCACACGTCCCATAGAGCTTTGGAACATCTAGCAGCAGACATGTTACAACCTGCCAAGAACACACACTGGTGAAGAAACCTTCACGAGGAGAGGCAGGGCTCACTTACAATGTACATTTTAGGATTTGGAAACTGATACCTGCCTTAATGAAGACATAAATTCTAGAGCAAAAGGAAACCTGCAATGCCAAACTAGGATGCAAGTCAACAAGCAACAAATTGTGTAAGACAATGAGTGGAGGAAAGATATGGAAGACAAGTGCCGAGACAAAAATCCACAAATTAAAATCAGTTACTTGGGCAGTGTTGCCATGAACCCATAGACATTTTAATGTATTCAATTTTTGGGGGTATTTTCATTTCACAATAAAATCTTTTAAAAGTTTTGTTGCTAATTTTTCCTGGCTTGTTATGTCCTTTATTTTATTTTCTATGATCAGAATTGTTTTATGATCAATTACTTGTGTGGAGAAACTGCTTCTGGCAAACATCTTACAACGAAACAGTTAGAACCCATTAGGATATATAATAAGAAGTTTATTGTGGGGATCTGACCTCCCACAGTTCTGGGAGTTGGTGAAAAGATGTTGACAAAAAATTAATCAGGAATCTAAGAACGAAATGGAAAATCTTATTTGAGCCAGTTTGAGGATTGTAACCCAGAAAGAGCATCTCAGAAAGTTCTGAGAACTGCTCCCCCACCTTTACAAGTCTAGACACAGTTTGTAGAAGTTTTTTGAAATAGAGGGCTGGGCATCAATGATATATTATTGACAGTTCACATAACCTGGATCTAAGTATCATCCCGGTAGGTCATGTGACCCTTTATAAATTCTAAAAGGAATTGTCTTATGGATGCTAGGTCAACACTGCCCTATATGGTTGAACAGCTATTCCTGCCAGTGGGGGAGGTTTAGTGATCCCTGATGCAGGTACATGGTGCACTGTGGTGGGGAGGAGCGAGGTGGAAGAGACCAAAGGGCAGAGAAGAATTTTGTATAAATTTCTCTTGTCTTGACATAAAAAATATGACTTTTATTTCACAAAGGTTAAGAGGTTGTGGCCTCTCTGTCTGGTGCTGAAGTCCAAAGTCAGCAGGCAGGCAACTGAACAGAAAATAAAAAATACATACAATGGGAGAAGATAGGAGAAACTGAAACTGACACAGAAGATCTGGAAGCCATGAGAATGGGCTGCAATCTGTGTTGATCCCTTGTCACCTGTAAGCTTCCATCTCTGATGATGGGTGCTGATGAGCAGGAGAAGCTGGCGTGAGCTCGCAGAGCTAAGCACATCTGGTCCATGAACTGACTGGTAGAGGTGTGGTTTGGCTGGTGATGGAGCTGCTTCACCATCACCCTGGCGAGTCAGTGGGTGATGACAGCATTTGTGTTTGTGGGCATGAAAGGAGGAAGTCCCCAGCTTTACGTCTATGACCTCACACAAAATGTGTTTTGAGCCTGGTGCTAACCCAGAACTTCTGGGAAGAAAAGGATTGGTTACTGGATATACGATATACTCTTATCAAAATAAGAACAAATATTTATAGCTATTCCAATTCTCATTCTGCAATTGTGTGCATGGTTGTAACTATTATTTACATGTATCTTCCTGCATTTCTCACTGGATATTTATTCCTTTTGTTCTCGGCAAGCACCTTAGCTGGTTGTTGTTCCCCACCTAGTGCGGTGAAACAGACCTTCAATTTTGAAGCATTTGGGCCATTAACAGTACTGTCTGCAGGTTCCCATCAATTTACTCTCTTATAATCCTGTTACAGTAATTTTATTACAGGCAAAGGGAGCCTGTAATTGGTTGAATTGTGCTCTCTCTGCCTCTCTCTCTCTCTCTATATATATACACACATCTAGAAATACTCTATTTCCACAGGGACTTCAGGTTAGGAACTATGTATGTATATAGTGATATTTGTGGGCTCTCTCTCTATATATATACACATATGTGTGTGTGTGTATGTATATATATATGTGTGCATGCTCAGTCATGTTGGACTCTTTGAGATCCTATGGACTGTAGCCCACCAGGCTCCCCGTCCATGAAATTTCCCAGGCAAGAATATTGGAGTAAGTTGACATTTCCTTCTCTAAGGGATCTTTGCAACCCAGGGATTCTGGGAGGCAGATTCTTTATCAACTGCTTCATCTGGGGAGCCCACAAATATCACTATATATATATATATATATAGTTCCTAACTTCCAGTCCCTGTGAAAATAGAGCATTTTCAGATGTCTTCAAGTTGAGATGAGGTCTTTAGGTTGGGCCCTAATCCACCGTAAGTGGTGTCCTTATAAGAAAAGGGCAATTTGGATTCAGAGACACACAGAAGAAAGCGCCTTGAGGAGGCAGCGACGCAGAGGGGAGATGCCAGCATGATGGTGGAGGCAGAGGCTGGAGTGATGCTACCACACGTCAAGGGTCACCCGGGGCTACCAGAGCTGGAAGAAGCAAGGAAGGATCCTCCCTTAGAGGCTTCAGAGACAGTTTTAAGCCACTCAGTGCTGGTCCTCTGTTACGCAGCCCTAGAAACTAATATAGATAGGTAGAAAAAAGCATTAACCAAGTCAGTAACTATATACAGATCCTACAGGATATATTGATTTCCCCTGTCAAATAAAAAACACCAGGAATGGTGGCTGTGATTGGAGTCACCATATAATCAAGTTTACAATAATCCATTGTCATTTTCCAAGATCCATTTCCCTTCTGCACAGGTTGAAAGTGGGGGCAGCAGGAAATCTCCACCCTTAAATCTTTCAAGTGCTCTATTGTGGTTTTAATCTTGTTTTCTGATATTGATGTTACCTTAGGGTTAGTAGATAGAGGCAGGTATGGTGACTTCCATTCAGCTTTCCCCACTGTAATAGCCCTCACTGCATGGGATCCAGCCAGTTGCTGAGTGTATATATTCCAATTATGCATTCCCAGCCCAGGGATAGCTACAGAGTGGGCCTGGGGTCTGAGGACCCCACCCCCCACCCCATGAGATGGACCTGAGCCAAAATCCCTTTGCACTTTCTGATCACCACAAGCCTCTACATGGACTAGTCTACCGTTGTGGGGTTTTGGGTGTCTCAGAATTACAGTCGGTTCAGAATCACTGTCTAGAATCTCCCCCAACTTGATTATTCTCCTTCCACAAAGTCCAATCTCCTTGGCAAGTGTGTAGCTGCCTTTGGAGGGAATTGGAGGAAGATTCACAGGGCTTTTTTGGTGCAGTAGGTCCTTCCTCAAAAAGATCTGGCCTCCCCTTCCTTCAAGCATCTCTGGGACAGTGAATTGGTTTTAATAGGGAATGAATTCAGAGCCTGTGAGTCCACTATGTTTCTCAGACCTTGAGCTTCTCAGCTTGTATGGATCAAGGCGTTAGTGGGTGGCCCATCCTATCGGTCCTGCAGATACTCAAGACCGCTGCTGTTCATTATGGTCACCATGCCAGTAACATCTCTCTGCAGCATGCCATGGAAATCTTCGCCTTTCAGCCACACGTAGCGTGGGCCACCTTTTGGTCCAGATTTCTGTCCACCAGCTGGGCAAATGTGAGAGCACTCCCCGCTCCTAGAGCAAACGCGCTGGATCTGAAATCTCTGCTTTTAGTGGTCCATATCAATCAGTTTGGCTTGATCCAACCTTATTTTTCCTTCCAATCTGATCCCACACCATTTGGAACCATTCCACACACGTTTCCTTGGTTCTTATCAACATAAATTGGCAAAATCATGCAGTTCTTTCATTGTACAGCATACTTCACCATGAATCCCTCCCTGTACTTCATCCTCTGGAGCCTGGGGGTTTTGAGTCTGGCCATAAATCTGGATGTGTTGAGAAGGGTGAGGTAGAGCTGGGGAGCCATAATCCTCTGCCAGGCAGGTGAAATCAGCATTGTTTCTTTGGCCAAGGGGAGACTACCCTCCTCATTCTTGGGTGGAAAGTTCCAGAAAGGAGGTGTGGAAGAACCAAGGGCTCAGAAGCTGCTCAAGCGTTACTGTCCAAACTTTCAGTCTCACTCCTTCAAAGTCGAGGCTCTAACTAAAGTCAGAAAGTCCCTGAGGGTGACAGTTCCATCCGTGTTACAATTTAACCACCTGCAGATCTAGGCTTTGGTTTAGTTTTTGTTCTTAGAAACCTCAATTTGGTGGCTATGAGATAGATTATTTTAGGGTAATAACGGAAGCTGAGTTGCTCATATGAACCTTAAGCTGGAAACGTCAAGCCCTGATCTCATCATTGACTCCTTCCCCTATTTGTCTGTTGCACTTTGAAACAGCCAGTTGCACTATATTTCTTATTTTCACTACAATGTTTCCTGGCAGCAAAAACTTGTTTACTAAAAGACTCGCTCACTTAGGTGTTATTTTGACACTAAGTACAATGGGGCTTCCCTGGGAGGCTCAGACAGTAAAGAATCTGTCTCCAACATGAGAGACCCGGGTTCGATCCCTGGGTCAGGAATAGCCCCTGGAGGAAGGCATGGCAACCCAATCCAGTATTCTTGGCTGGAGAATCCCAAAGACAGAGGAGCTTGGTGGGCTACAGTCCATGGGGTCACATGGACATGACTGAGCGACGAATGCTTTCACTTACTTTCACAATGGCCTATCAGTATGCCCTTTATCACTGGAGACGAGACCACTAATGCCTTTAAATCTAGACCAGAAAGCCTGTTCAGAGAACCCATCCCTGAGACTTGTTCCCCTGGAACTTCCAGTGCCGAATTTTGCATGAGATAAGGTTCAACCGGAGAAGCGGAACCACACAGAGTTCTGCATGACAGGGGTCTGTGATGGCAATTGGCCACGGGTTACTGTGGGTACTCTAGGAGAGGCTCTGGATTGTGAAACTGGTGCTGGATCATGACCGGCTGTGTGGTCAGTCTCTAAAGATGCTCCTTCAGTGGGGGAAGCGAGGGCGAGGAGGCACCTACACAGATGACCTAGAACCCATGAGGATGAACTGGAACCCTCGCTGGTCTCTCATCATCTGCAACTGTAAATGTGGCGAGGGGTGCTCTGCAGAAGACATCAGTGTCTTGTGTCATGGAGTTAAAGCCCACCCGGCCCACGAGCTGTAGGTGCCAGAGAGGGGATCCATCAGGATGAAGCGTTGCCCTGTGTGTGGCATCTTTCCCGTGGTAATGGGATGAGCCGCAGGCAGTGATGGTGTGAGAGCTTTCAACCGGAGAAGCGGAACCACACAGAGTTCTGCATGACAGGGGTCTGTGATGGCAATTGGCCACGGGTTACTGTGGGTACTCTAGGAGAGGCTCTGGATTGTGAAACTGGTGCTGGATCATGACCGGCTGTGTGGTCAGTCTCTAAAGATGCTCCTTCAGTGGGGGAAGCGAGGGCGAGGAGGCACCTACACAGATGACCTAGAACCCATGAGGATGAACTGGAACCCTCGCTGGTCTCTCATCATCTGCAACTGTAAATGTGGCGAGGGGTGCTCTGCAGAAGACATCAGTGTCTTGTGTCATGGAGTTAAAGCCCACCCGGCCCACGAGCTGTAGGTGCCAGAGAGGGGATCCATCAGGATGAAGCGTTGCCCTGTGTGTGGCATCTTTCCCGTGGTAATGGGATGAGCCGCAGGCAGTGATGGTGTGAGAGCCGAGACAGGCAGCGCCTGGCGTGCTGCCCTGACTTGCTGAGTGTCGAAAGAATCTGGCTCCTGCTTTACTTCTGGGTTCCCGAAGCTGACGCCGCAGAAACCCACCGTAGTCTCTAAGTCTGGGAAAGCACTCTTCCCAAAGCCCTACTGTTCTTTTAAATGCTGACACCTTGAGAGACAAGGACCCTTCCCTCTGACTCCGAGAAGGAAAGCAAGTTGCTGTGCCCTGTGTGGATGCTGACATCTGGGCTTTGAGCCATAAGACCCAGCCTGATGTGAATGGGAGCTTGGGGCTTGGGGTGGAGAGTAGTCAAGTGCCTGTCTTCCTCTGTATGTCTCCTCCAAGCAAGGTCTCTGTCAAGCTTTGTCTGATTCTCGACGCCCATCCAAAAATCCATGATATTTGTCTCAAGGTCTCTGTCAAGCTTTGTCTGATTCTTGACGCCCATCCAAAAATCCATGATATTTGTCTCAAGGTACCTTCACACACACGTAGTCTCTCCTTCAGTTCTCATAGAAACTAAGAGATGTTCAACTCGGAACATCTAAGTCATCTCCAAAATAGACAAGGAGGCCTGAGGGTCTTGAGTCAGGACTTCAGGATCATTTTCCCCTTTAGCCAATCTTCTTGTTCAGAGCTAAGAGCCATTATGCTGTTATTAATAATCTCCTGGAAAACGTGGATGGGAATTTGCAGAATCAGGACCCAGTCATGTTCACGACTTATTTCTGCAGCTGCTGGGAAACCAGTCACGCTTTGACACAAATCTAGGAGGACCTCAACCAGTGGCCGGGTCTCCTGAAGAGCTATTGAGAGAGACACATATCAGTGAGGGGGCATCACATTCTCAGAGGCATGTTTGCATGCTGTGTGGATCTTTGGTTCCCACGTTTCCAGTTGTGTGCCATTCTTTATTCTTGACACTTGGTGCCTGGAGATGATTATTCTAATAATAGGTTTTGCCTGGAGAATGGGCCTATGTAGTTATAATGATCTGCCAATATTTGTTGAAAGTGAAAGTCGCTCAGTTGTGTCTGACTCTATACAGTCCATGGACTTCTCCAGGCCAGAATATTGGAGTGGGTAGCCGTTCCCTTCTCCAGGGGATCTTCCCAACCCAGGGATCAAACCCAGGTCTCGCTCATTGCAGGTGGATTCTGTACCAACTGAGCTATCTGGGAAGCCCAAGAATACTGGAGTGGGTAGCCTATCCCTACTCCAGCAAATCTTCCCGACCCAGGAATTGAACCGGGGTCTCCTGCATTGCAGGTGGATTCTCAACCAAATGAGCTATCAGGGAATCCCAGAGACCTTGAAAAGCAGAATTAAATCCAATGTTGACATTAATTCAGGAGATGGTATCATTTATAGGTCCTTTTGGATTCTGTATATCAGAACCATGTCCATATTCAATCAGATGACCCCGAGGAATACTGCATGCTTGACTTTGTTGTAGTCAGTTCTCCTCAAGGAACAGCTTGGCTCCTCTCCCTGAAAGAGTAGTTTTCAGTACTGGAAAGGTTCATGTTCCACTCCCACTGCAGGGGCGGCGGCAGGCGGGGTGGGGCGGCGGGCTGTGGGAAAAGTGGGGGGAGGTGACCAAGACTCTTAGTCTTCTTCCTCTTCTCCCGTGACCTCTCTCTAGTCCATTCTTTTGAATCATTAGACAACGAAATCGATTGTCCCTAATCAAACACAAAAATAAAATTGACCTCCAAATTCCAGATGGAGGCAGAGATTGGATGACATGGCCACAAGCCAAGGAAAGTAGACAACGACTGGAAGTTGCCAAGCAAGAGAAGGGAGGCTTCTTCCCCAGAGCCGTCAGAGGGAGCTCGGCCCTGCCGACACCTTGATCTTGGACTTCTAGCTCCCAGAACTTTGAGAGAATGCATTCCTGGCATTTTAAGATCCCAGTTTGTGGCATTTTGGCACCCAGGAGACTTATACAAGTGGTTTTCATAGGAATAACAATAAACACTCCATGAGACTCAGTGACTTGCCCAAGGTCACACAGGCGCGGTGGCAGAGCTGGAAGTAGAGTCCCCGTCTTGACTCAGAGCCTGACCCTTCCTCTGTGTGCAACTGCGGAGCCTCTTGCCTGCACACAGCTGCCCCCCACATGTCCTTTTGGATGCTCTGGGGAACTCAGTTCCCACCCAGGCTCTTCTACAGCATCTTGAAACAAGATTCCGTGGAGACCGCCTCACCCATAAAAGGTATCATTGCCTTAAAATGAAGCAGTGTTAAAAATCCCAGGCCATGTAAGCAAACACCCGTGCTTGAGTCTTCAGACTGATCCTGCCAGCTGCTGTAATCATGCAAGAGGCTCTTCGAGTCCTGGTGCTATACTATAAAAATGACTCTAATTTGGAGGAGATGGAGCCCTGTGTGGAAGTTCATAACTGATTCAACGTGTCACAGGGAAGGCTGTTTTTAAAATTCTTTCTTGACTCTCGGTGTCGCTGGGATTTAGTTCAACCCAAGGGTCATTAGATCAGAGCTTGATTCCAGAGGTCCAGGTGGAAGCTTGGCTGATCCAGACAGGTGCTGAGGTTTCATCAATGGTCCAGGGTCCCCGGAGTGTGTCTACTTAGGTCTTGGAAGGGCCCATCCGGCAAGAGCCAAGCTGCTGGCCGGACTTTATCACAGAACAGAAAAGATAGCGGTTCCTTTCCTGGCCAGCTAAGCAGCGCTCACGTGCCAAGTGGCAGAGACGCAGCAGCTGTGGCCTCTGAGCCCGCAAGTGGCAGTCTAAGGGAAGAGTCAGAATTCATTTTCTCAGAGGGAAAGGAGACAGCCAAGCTCCAGGCTTGAGGTTCGGGGGGCTCAGGGGAGGAGGAGGTGCCCAGGAGCTGGCAGCAGGGTGGGAATCTTCCTGAAGGGAAGCAGGAGCTGGGCCTTGGGGAGGGCAGGAGATTGGGGAGACACAGAAGGAAGCAGGGGGCAAAGTCCCCACGAGGGGACCCAGACGTGTGGATGCAGAGGGAACCTGGGCTGCGGGATAGACTGCAAGAGGCTGGCTGGCTCCAGCAGTCGGACGGTGGGAGGACCCCAGGTGCCGGCAGCTCCTTGCTCCTCCCTGCTTCATGGGGAGCTGTGGGGAGCCAGGCAGAGAAGCAACTGGGGATGGGGAAAGAGTCTGTAAACACGCGGACCATACACGCCCTTTGTGGAGGCTCTGGGGCTGGGGAGGCAAGGGGGATCGCTGCTGGATACAATTGGCTCCATGGCGGTTTCTGTTGCACTTATTGAATTATTATTTATTGCTTCGCTCTGCTTTGTTTTTCTGTGTTAAGTTCTTATGTCCTCTAGTTAGTAAATCTAGGAGGAACAGCCAAAGGCCCTTAGTGGGGAGGTGGTGGGCCTGGTGTTTCAGCCTTCCTGGTTGGTAGGGGAGAGGGTGGTGTGTGTGTGTGTGTGTGTGTGTGTGTGAGTGCATGTGTGTTTGGAGGGCTGGTCCTCCACAGACACACTCCCTGATCTTGTGCCTGTGTCTTCAGTGTCTTCAGGAGATCAGGAGCACGTGAAGCCCTAGGGTTATTTAGCCGCCTTGAGCCCCTGTGGCAGAAAGTGAGGGCAGACATTCCAGCTCTGTTCGTGAAGACATTGCCAGGACCCACCCTGACATCTGCGAGGCTGGCTGGCCTTCCTCTGACTCAGGCTTGCTCTTGCTTCCCTTTCCCTGGGTTGATTGGAGCCATGTGCAAAATCAGCCTTCTGCAAAGCAGGCACTGAGAACCCCTGGAAAAGCGAGGAGGGCCCAGCAGAGACTGTTTCCTAAAGCTTCCAGGTCTATGATCTCTGCCCCCGATGCCCCGGTCACTCTGGGGGTTGCTCTGATCACTTTGAGCTTGGCCCCCCAAATGTCCCCTTTGTCTCCCCGTCTTTGTTTCCTCCCTGATCCCCCCCGGGGAAGAGGTTGGTGGGAGCCTCTTGTGATACTTCCTGGCAATTTGGGGGATGGAGCAGGAACATGGATTGAGGTCCCAGCTCTGGCTTCACCTCTCACTGAACGATCTTAACTCCCCTCAGCTTCTCCTGCTGGTGAGAACACGTATGTCATGGGGGTGGTTTTGAAGCTTAACTAACGTATTCAGCACTCAGCAGGGCTTGTCCAGCCCCCATACTGGTTTTCCCCTTGCTTCTCCAACGGGGGCGTCACAGAGGATGAGATCTTCTGAGTCAGATGGGCTCCCAAGATCGTCTAGATCTGGGCCTGCCCAGCATCTCAGAGCAGAAATACCTGAGCCAAAACCCTCATGCCTTTGCTCAGAATGTCTGCTGATCAGTGCTTTGTCTGCAGAGGGGAATTTTATTTTAGGGTTCGATAGCTTCATTCAGATCCCTTCTAGCCTCCTTGTAGCCCTATGGCCGAGAGACGATGGAAGAGAGAGGTCTCCCCACCCACAGAAAGTGTTTATACTTCCTTTCCATTTTATACGCTGCCCTCTCAGTCATCCTAAATGTTTATTTAACGATGCTCAAAGACCTTTTAAGCTTCCTTGGTTTAATGTTTGCTAAACACCCTGTCACTTCCACTTCTCCTGAGAATTTCCTGCCTGCTGTCAAGCGGCCCCTGCTTACACACTGTCTGGAAAGTCTTAATGAAGAGACTAAAAGCTTGGTCCCCACAAGGGTGTGGGCAGCTCATGAGGTCAGGAGGCTCTCTGGGGTGGAAAAAAATGAATAGGAGCCGGGATGTTGGGAACTCACTTGGAATTCAGGAGTTTCTAAGATCGGTGAGAGGGGGCAAAATTTCAACCAGACTGTGTCAATCGTCAGAATCCCAAGCAGAACCTAGATGGCCTCTGGGCCCTTGCTGGGACCCAAGCCTGGCCCAGAGTTTCTCCATCATGAGGAGGAAGGAAAGGCAAGACCAGATGCCAGGTGGTGGTTCAGCGTGATTCCTGGCACACGAGCTAAGGCATGCCAGGGAGAGAAGCTGGCTGTTTCTCAGGCCGCAGGCTGAATGCTCAGCCAAACTCCAAGCTCAGTTCATCTCTGGTGTCCTATTTCTTCCTAGTGGCCATAGTTGGACAGCTCTAAAAATGTGGACTTGTGGCCACATGGCCGCAGGAGGTTGCACGGTGTTGCCCTGTGTGGTCGTGCGGGCTCTGCACCTAGGCCTCCAAGTCACACTGCAGTCTAAATGAGCGGTGCTCTCTTGAGCTGTGCAGTGATGCAGGTTCGCTCTCGACCCAGAAGCAAGCTGGGCAATTCTGTGGCAAAGAACTGGGGTGAGATTGACTGAAGGTGGTGTGTGCAAGGCTAGAGTGAGGGGTTGTGAGTAGGACCCCTCTCTTCAGGCCAGCCCCACCCACATCCCACCCTAGTGCAGAAATTCCAGATCGGAAAGCTGTGCAGTGGACAGCAGGGGCCTAGCATCCTTGCACTTGAGTCTGGAGCTCCTTCATCTGCAAGAATAATGTTTTAAAAAATTCAAAGTCTTTCTCCCCTTCAAAGCTAACAGTTTAGGGACTTCCCTGGTGGTCCAGTGATTAAGGCTCCACTCTCTCCAGGCAGGGGTGTGGGTTCCATCCCTGGTTGGGGAACTAAGATCCTGTATGCTATGTTTTGCCACCAAAAGATAACAAGAATAACAAAGCTGCCAAATCATACAACTACTAAGCCTGGGCTACCAGGCTTCCCGGGGGCTCAGACGGTCACGAATCTGCTTACAGTGTGGGAGACCCGGGTTCGATCCCTGCGTCGGGCAGATCCCCTGGAGAAGAGAATGACAATCCATTCCAGTATTCTCACCTGGAGATGCTACGGACACAGGAGCTTGGCAGGCTGCAGTCCATGGGGTCACAAAGAGTCGAACAGGACTGAGCGACTAACACTTTCACTTTCAAGTGTGCCCTGCATTGGGACTTGAAGCTCTTCCATGAGAACTAGAGTGTTTCAGGACAGAGGCAGGTCAGTGAAAGCTGGGGTGGTTGGGGACCATTTCTTGGAAGAGTTGGGTCTTCACACTTGGCTAAGAGAATGGGGTAGTGTGGACAGGTATGGGGGTCCGGGGGGCAGATTTCACACGTGGAATGACTGGGGTGACAGCCAGTGGATGGGGTTCACCAGAGCATTGGCTTGGACTGCGGGGTGAGGCGGAGTGCCAGCCGAGACCATATCTGTGCCAAGTGGTGGCGGAGACGGGATGGTCACGTGGGACCAGGTTTGAGTGACTCTAATCCAGGGATGCTATTTGGAATCCATTCTGTTAGGAAGCCACTGGGAGGCTTCTGAAGGGGGACAAATTTATGAAGAGAGAAAAGTGCTGTAGAGTGTCCCCAGCGTGGGGCAGCGAGGGAGAGAGACCCCGGTGGGAAGAGTTAGCAGCACTCAGTGTAAGCTCCCGAACTCTGTCTTTCCCCGAGCCAAGTTCCTTTCCCCTGGGGCCAGAGTCCAGCCGTCCACAGGGGCCAAGAAGGGCTGTCGTTCCTGGAGGTGTGATCGACTCTAACAATGGGCCAGCGAGGCCACGTCCCCTCCCATGACACCTCATTGCTCATGGCTGACTGTTTCCAAACGATGGGGAGAGCCTGGTATCTCATGAGTTCTGCAGAGGACCTTCCTGCCCGCTGTGTGTGTGTCGGGGGGGAACCCGGGGAGGAAGAATGCGCTGAAGCCAGGAGATGAGCTCAGCTGCTGGGGGCTGCTGCCCCGGGGTCTTCCGCCCCAAGGCGCCTGTGCTGATGGCGCAGCTGCCAGTTGCCAGTGGGCCACGTTCACCCTGGAAGACAGGTGCGTGGGATGATGCGCTGCACCAGGGGGCTGCAGGCAGTGTGGTGGTTCGGCCCCAGAGGCCTCAGCTGGTTGTGGAAACTGGGTCTTCACTCCCAGTGCTCTCGAGACTACTCCTCTCTCCTCTGGAGAGCTTGCATCCTCTCCTAGCTGGGCCGAGGCGCCTCCGGGAATTGACTCAGCCCTCAGCGTCTTTCTGTCCTGAGCCTCCCTGTCAAGCCCCGTTTCCCAGTCTGAGAGCAAACTGATGATGGACAAAAGCCGTGGGCACGTCCTGTTCCATTCGGCCCATGGGTGCACAAGGTCATCTGCTCCCAATTACAGCTCTGAGGTTGGGCCAGGGATTGACAGGGCAGACTTCTCAGCCTGGAAACCCCACTGATCTGTAACTTCCCCAGAAAACCATCACTCACCTCCTTATCGGCCTCTGCAGGCCTTGGATGGTGACCGGCATCTGGTGGACCCAGCTCTGCAAACCGACCACGGAAAAGGTGTCTCCATTTCAGCAGTTCTCAACTCTGACCGGCGAGGCTCCTTCTAAAACCAATGAGAGTATAACTCAGCCGTAATAAAAGCATGAAATAAAGTCATTTGCATGCAGCCTGGAGGGACCTAGTGATGATCCTTCTAAGTGAAGTAAGTCAAAGACACATAACATGTGATTATCACTTATATGGAGGATTTAACAAATGATACAGATGGATTTACTTATCAAATAGAAAGAGACTCACAGACATGGAAAACAAGCTTCTGGTTACCAGAGGGTAAAGGTGGGCAGATAAATTAGGAGTTTGGGATTAACATATACATACTACTACACACAAAGTAGATAACCAACCAGGACCTACTATATAGCACAGGGAACTGTACTCAAAATTTTGTAATAATATATAAGGGGAAAGAATCTGACTATATATATATATATGCATGTATATACATGTATACAAAACTGAATCATTGTGCTATACACCTGAAACTAACACAACATTGTAAATCAATTAAAAAAAAACTGATGAGGATTTGGTACTCAAAACCAAGAGGAAGAGGGCAGAAGTGTCAACCCCATGGTTTCCTGTGACCTTGGGAAGCAACAGGGACCCCAGTGAATCCAAGACGAAGTCCCATTTCAAATTGTTACATAGGCAATCTAGGGTATCAGTCTAACAACACTGTCCGTCGAGCTGACTTGAGACGT
>SJYC01057473.1:0-54604 GCA_006408675.1 Madoqua kirkii
ACCCCATGGTTTCCTGTGACCTGGGAAGCAACAGGGACCCCAGTGAATCCAAGACGAAGTCCCATTTCAAATTGTTACATAGGCAATCTAGGGTATCAGTCTAACAACACTGTCCGTCGAGCTGACTTGAGACGTGGGCTGTGGAAGTCGCTAGAAGTGAGAGCCTTTTCTTGTCTTCTTTGTGCTGGGAGGCCTCTAATCTTTTCTGTTCCTTGGAAAATGCAGTTTGAATTTTTCCCGTGATGGCCTTAAACTGAGATGGGAGATTTTAAAGCACCAAGAGCATGGAGCAGTTAGCAATTTCCTCTCTCTTCTGTTTGAGAGGCCTGAGTTGCTATATCAAAGAGCCGTGGACTTTCAGAGCTGGGGATGATCTTAGATGGCTTCATATAGACCCTTTGGGCCTGGGCTAGAGGAAACAGAGGCCCGTGAGTGGAGTGATACATTGAGGGTCAAGTAGCTAGTGGATGAGGAGCTGGACTTTGGAACCTGATCTGTCTTCCAGCCCATCAAACTGCCTTCCATTTCCTGGGTGTTTATATCTCATCACGCTGGAAAGAAGCGGGGGTTCTCCCATGGGGCCCCCACTGGTAAAGGTGTGTTAAACCTGCCTCTGTCCCCCCACACAGATATGCATAAACAGGAACACCCAGCTGATTTTGATGAAATTCTCGAACAGAGGCCTGGGCCCCAGCCTTGACCCTCTAAGTCAGACTGTCCCCCAGGGGTGGGCCCAGCCCTGCAGGTAATTCTGAGGCCCAGCCAGCCTTGGTGCCACGATCCCGGGAAAGCTTCCCGAGGACCAGGAGGACTGCGGCTCTGCTGGGGTGGCAGTGAGGGGCTTGCGCAGGGTGGTTCGGGGGACATCTCTGCTTTTCAGTTCTTTGGAGGGAGGCTGGCTGGTGGCAGAGAAGCAGGGGAGCGGGGAGGGCTCGCTGAGGTCACCAGGCGAGCGCCTGGCCTGGGGCTGGGGGAGTAGGCGGGCTTGCTGTTAGGAAGCGTGTGGCCGCTGCTGCCAGACGTGGGCCAGTGTGGCCGGAGCGGTGCCTGCGCGTCCCGCGGACTGAGCTGAATTCACCGGAGGCCTGTGAGGCCTCTGCAGAGTCCAGGTGCCAGGGCCACACAGCTCCCAGCGCAGGTCACCTCCCGGGAGAGGGAAAGGGCCCCTGCAGCCAGGGCCCAGGGGGGCTGGGCTCTGAGTCAGGAGGGCAAACCCAAGTCCTAGCTGTGCCTCAAGTGGCTTTCAGGAAGAGAGCCACGGAGGCTTAATTGTATTCTCTGTGTGCGGTGTGTGGTGTATGTATATGTGATATGTGTGTGGGGTAGTGTGTATGTATGGTGTGTATGAGGTGTGCAGTGTGTATGTGTGGTCTGTGTGGTGTGTATAAGTGGTGTGTGTGATGTGTGTATGGTGTATGCATGAGTGTGGTGTGTGTGGTGTGTATATGTGGTGTGTGTGATATGTGTGTGCTGTATGCATGAGTGTGGTATGTGTGGTATGTATGTGTGGTCTGTGTGGTGTGTGGCCTGTGTGGTGTGTCTGTTGTGAGTGGTGTATGTGTGATCTGTGTGGTCTATATATTGTATGTGTGTAGTCTGTGATGTGTGCTGTGTATGTATGATCTGTGTGGTATGTGGTATGTCTGTTGTGTGTGATGTATGTATGATCTGTGTGGTGTATATGTGGTGTGTGTGTAGTTTGTATGGTGTGTGTGGTGTGTATGTGGTGTGTGTTTAGTCTGTGTGGTGTGTGGTGTGTGTGGTGTGTGATGTATATGTGTGTGTAGTATGTATGTGTTGTGTCTTTGTCAGGCACCCCTGGAGCTCTGGCTCACTTGGGTGGATTAGTGGTTTTAGAATGATGGTCCCCTCATTGGAGATGAACTGCTCTATAGAATGAGAAGGTCCTTGCGGGCCCAGATCCATCCACGCACCCACCACCCAAGGCTGGTCACCGGTACCTGCCTGGGGCAGAGAAAAAGGGGAACACACTCAAGCTCTCAAATGGACCCGTGGCCGCCTGAGTGCAAGGGATTTGACAGGAAACAGTGCAGGTCCCTAGGTGGCGAGGCACTGGGGGATGGCAGCAGAGTTTCTGTGCTTTTGTCAAAGCTGAGTTCAGAAAGGATAAAGCACTTTAGGAAATGAGAGGCCCGTGTCCTCAGGGCAGTGAAGGGAGCGCAGCCTTCAGTGAATGCTGAGCGCAGAGACTTGAGTGCCAGTGTCCAAAGCCCTGCGCCGCAGACCTGCAGACCTGGAGGAAAAAAATCACTTTATATTAATTGCAAAGAATTCTGCTTTCTACACTTGGAGACTTTGACCACCTGAACCAACTGCCTTCTTCATGCCTGGGTATATTCTTTGTCTAAAAGGGCCTCTCTGCCCTGAGTCTGGGAGTCTGGGGAAACCCTGTCCTCCCCCGCCTCCCCCCCACCGAGGCATCTGCAGTGAACCTTGCAAATCCCACCTCTGTCCTCTGTCCCAGGGCTCCTCCAGGGACAGGTGCTCGTCCTTCCCACCAGACGCAGGGACACAGGGAGCTGCCTGCCTGGCTGAGTCCTGCTCCCATCTGGCTGCGATCTATCACCCCGGACGTGTGTGTAATCCCTTTAGTGTTTACACAGTGCTTATCCCGCACCATCTCTGCAGCTCCTCACAGCAGCCCTGAGTATGTGTTAATTACGCAGAATCAACAAATATTTAGGGAGAGCTGACAGTGTGTGTGTGTGTGTGTGTGTGTGTGTGTGTGTGTGCCAACGGGCTCTTTCTTGTGTTTGCAAGCTGAACAGTAAGCTCTCTGAAAGCAGGGCCCTGAGGGTTTGCCCTGAGCATCTTCTCAGCTCCTGGCAGAATTCCTGGCACATAGTGGGCACTCAGTGAAGGATGGATGAAGGAGCTTCAAGATCAGCATCTCTGCTTTCCCTGCAGAGGAATGATGGGCAGGCATGTGACAGAGGAGCAGGCCTGCCTGGCCTGCCTGTGGTCACCCAGCGAGGACGGTGGCCATGACCTTCTAGCCTCCAAGCCTCATGCCTGCCCCCAAGCCTCATGCCTGCGCCCCTCTACAGAGATCTGGTCAGCAGCCTTGGCAAGAGAGACATAGGAGATTAACAGCTACACACTACCCTGTATAAAAGACCCAAGCTGCAAGGATATACAGCCCTAGGGATACAGCCATTATTTTATAATAACTTTATTTTTTATTTTTAGCTCTTTATTTTATATTGGAGTATAGTTGTTTACCAGTCCATCCTAAAGGAAATCAGTCTGGAATATTCATTGTTACGGCTGATGCTGAAGCTGAAACTCCAATACTTTGGCCACCTGATACAAAGAACTGACTCATTGGAAAAGACCCTGGTGCTGGGAAAGATTGAAAGCGGGAGGAGACGGGGATGACAGAGGAGGAGATGGTTGGATGGCATCACCGACTCAGCGGACATGAGTTTGAGTAAACTCCGGGAGTTGATGATGGAGAGGGAGGCCTGGCATGCTGCAGTCCACGGGGTCACAAAGAATCAGACACGGCTGAGCGACTGAACTGAACTGAAGATAGTTGTTTAACAATACTGAGTTAGTTTCAGGTGTACAGCAAAGTGATTCAGTTACATGTATGTACACATATCGGTTGTTTTTCAAATCCTTTTCCCATTTAGGTTGTTACATGACATTGGGCACAGTTGCCTGAGCTACACAGTAGATCCTTATTGGTTATCCGTTTTAAATACAGCAATGTATACATGTCAATCCCCAGTTCCCTAACTATGCCTTCTCCCTACCCTTCCTCCCAGTAGCCCAAATTCATTCTCTGAGTCTGTGAGTCTGTTTCTATTTTGTAAATAAGTTCATTTGTAATAACTTAATTATACAATTTATTTTTTATCAGAGGATAATTGCTTTAGGATGTTGTGTTCATCTCTGCTCTGCAACGACATGTGTGTCTTAAGTATACCTATATCCCCTCCCTCTGGGACCGCCCACTCTCCCCTTATGCTCTCGCCTCTAGATCATCACAGAACCCGCATTGAGCTCCCTGTTATACAACAGGTTCCCACGGGCTATCTATTGTACGTGTGGTAGTATATGCACGTCAATGGTAATAACTTAAGATGGAGTATCATCTACACAAATATTGAGCCACTGTGTTATACACCGGAGACCAATATAGCATTGTCAATCCACTATCACTCAACTAAAAAAAGAAAAAAGAAGGACCGGGGAGCACGGCTGAGGGGGCTGCACCCCTTTCCCCACGAGCCTCCGGGGAAGCAGGTCCGAGGGCCTTGTGAGTCAGGGGAGCTCCACCACGTGCCCCCACAGGGCTCTCGGAACTCTGAGCCTCTTCCCAGAGCACCTCAACTGGGGGAGTGCACCCCAGGCTGATGCACCCTTTTCCTGGGGATGTAGCCTCGGGCGCGTCTCAGGCCACCTGGCCTTGCTTTTGCTCAGGAAACAGCCTTGGTAGGCTGTGGAAGGGGCCAGGCTCGCCAGATCTTGGGGGCACTCAGAGGGCAGGGAGGTGTGTCTTGGAAGGTGGAGGTCTTCAGCGGAGGAAGACCCTGCACAGACCTTCTCCCTGCCAACAGCTTTGGAGGGGGTTCTGGGCCAACGGCTGGCTGCAGGGTTGCAGGATGAAAGAGAACAGGATGATGGACATTTTCCAGAGAACATACCTCAACCCGGGAGGCTGCCCTTCTCCTGTGACCCCTTGACACCCTGGGAGATCAGGCTTTCACGAGCTGCTTCCTGCTATCCACTGACCTTCCTCCTAAGCGTTCCTGAGGTTTTGGCTAACCTGATGCTAAGGGGAAAAAAAAAAAAAAACTCTCAGAAAGAAAAAACACACAAACAAAAAAATGAGGATGATTTTTGTATGAGGAAGTCAGGGGTCTTGATTAGGGACCTGTTTCTTGGAGATGGCCTACACCTCTTGCAGAGTTGGGACTTTGGTGGGGTGTGGAATGCTGTAGAACGGAGACAGCGTCAGCTGTGCCTCAGGATGAGGATGGAAAGTTCCAGGTGTGAAGTAATTAACCACCCAGAGCCCTTGCCCTGGAGTGAGGGCTGCAGAATGACGCAACCATTTTCAAGTGGCCTGGTGGGGGGAAGGGTAAAGGATTTTATGGTGATTATTGAACCCTTTTTCCCCTTGCCTTGCTAAGAATGAGAACTATAGCTCTGTGCTGTCTAATATTGTAGGGAGAGGCCAGGCTTTTTAAATGAATTGAAATGAAATGCACTACAAAGTCAGATCCTCAGGCCCACCAGCCACACCGCTGGGGCCCCAGAGCCACATCTGGCCAGCGGCTACTGGACTGCAGTGAACAGATGGACAGCGTTTCTATGCTTGCGAAAATTCTTTTGGATGGCCCGGCTCCGAACATTCTTCTGTTCGGGGGTGGGAAGCCACAGAGGAAATGAGAAAAATTATTTAAGAAATGTGAAGAGGAAGAACCACTTAATCGTCAGCCCTGGACTTTGAGAATCGGATCCTTCAACAATAACAGAGCTGTATAAATCAGACTATTGTCTTGGAAAACAAACGTCCATGTCTCTTTACTGCCCCCTCTCTGACATTTCAGCCACGGAACCAGGACATCTGGGTTCAGAGAGCTCCTCAAGGCACAGGGGACAGCCTGGCTTAGCTTGAGGCAGGGGGAGAGGGCAGAGAGGCGGGAGGAGAAAACGCAGTCTCAGAGTGAGTGCATTCTGAAGCTCAGGCCGAGTGTGCGTGCTGCCTGGAGGATGCGGGCAGGAAGAGACAAGAGTCGGGACCGGGAGCCGCTGGACTCATGTCGGCTGACCTGTCCTTCCCAGGCTTGCGCTGGGAGGGTGGAGGTGAAAGGCTGGAGAAGGGCCACACTGAAAGGCAGAGCTGCCTCCCACCAGCCCAGCACCCAGCCACGTTAAGGTCATCTGTGACACAGGGTGGTCTCGGGAGGCCCTAGGGACTTGCCTCCTCTTCGGTCACCCTGGCATGCAAACGTTGCTCTGGCATCCAGGAGACCCGTCGTGGTGTCCACCGTGGCAATGGATGTGGCCTGCCATTGGGGTTGGCATGGGACTTGCAGGGCGCTGAACTAGACGGTGGGCTGGCAGAGACTCAGTGTCCATCTCTAGTGGTGCCAAGGTGGGGTCAGAGCAAGCCTGGGGTAGACACTGGCTCTGAGCAAGAAGAGCAAGAGATCTACATGGCAGACTTGCCCTGGGTAGATAGAGATGGCATCTAGACTCTGGAGGATGCCAGACACAAGGCACCCTCCATTCTTGTGGGTACAGGGCATGTAGCTCCTTTCTTACCCAAAGACCCTCCCAAGAAGAGAAGCAGGAGGGAAATTCTAAGTAACTGAGAACTTTTATCCAAAGGAGTCTGTGTATTAAAAAAAAAAAAATCTGTTTGCATGATTGGATCAGAGTAAGTAAACTGGACTTGGTTGATGGTTTCTTGTTAACCAGTGTGTCTGATACTCAACTTTCATCCAACCCCTGTAGCCTGAAGTATTTGGTGCTCCGATTGGTCGGGTTCGGTTTACCTGTCCACCCGGAGGCAGACGTGGAGTCTACCTGGGACACCTGGACAGATGGGGGAGGGTGGAAGTATGCTGAGTAGTCTGAAAAACTGTGGAGTCAACTGGATTTGGTATTTACAGAGCAGTGGATGGACTCATTCGCAGAAAATCATATCATTGTTGTCAAGAGGACATAAGCTTATTAATAAAAGGATATTGGTAGATAGATTGTAGGCAGAAATATACCTGAACCAGCTGGACTCATTTCAAGGTCATGGTCAAGATCCCCATGCTCAGAGTGGGTGGAAGGGCAAGCTGACCTAGGGAATGCGTTAGAGCTTGTGTGATGAAGCTGTGCTTTGCCATGGTTCTATCTGTGAGTCTGTGGAAACACTGCGGCCAAAGGGGTCATTAATGTCTAACCTGTTTTATTTTGGTTGCAATTCTAAAGTCCTGGAATTTGTCCTTGGGCCCCAGCAAACTTTAAGATGTTGTTGAAGAGGTTGCACATATTTGCATAAACTTTCAAGGTGAAATATTTTTAGTGTTTTTCTTGATGGCTGCCATCTGTTTTCCCTTCTCTTTCTTTTCCTGGGCTACCATGGATTCAAACTCCTTCAGCCTGAAGAGGATACAGGACCAAAGAGCCCCTAAAACTGGCAGGAAGGAATCATGGAAACCCTGAGAATAATCTCGAGCTCTGGGCAAAGGAGGTCAGATGACTGCCAAGGTCCTTATTATCAGGATGTACCCCTGACTTCATTTATATGCAGTAGTGGATTGAATATAATTTCCACTCAGACAGTAAAGAATCCACTCTCAATGCAGGAGATACAGGTTTGATCCCTGGGTCGGGAAGATCCCCTGGAGGAGGGCATGGCAACCCACTCTAGTATTCTTGCCTGGAGAATCCCCATGGGCAGAGGAGCCTGGTGGCTACAGTCCATGGGCTCCCAAAGAGTCAGACACGACCGAAGTCATTAACACTTAAACACTTTCACATCCCTCAATTCAGGTCACTGCAAACTCAGAATATGACTTTATCTGGAGAAAGAGTTTCTGTAGATGTAATTAGTTAAGATGAGATCACACATTGGATGAGAGCAGACCCTGAATCCAGTGCCTGGTGTTCTTAGAGGAGAGAGACACACAGGGAAGAAGTTCACAAAGACGAGGCAGAGACTGAAGCTTTGAGCCATCTTGTCAGCTATAAGCCAGGGACCCCCAGGGAGACTGGCAGCCACTCGAAGCTGGAAGAGATAAAGATACCTTCTTCCCCAGAACCTGCATAGACAGCACGGTTCTGTTGACCCCTGATTTCAAACTTCTGGGCTCCAGAAGAGTAAGAGGACACATTTCCATTGCTGCAACTTCTCCTTGCCCCCCTGCTCCCAGTGTGTGGCCATTTGTTACAACAGCCCATGGAAACGGGGGCTCTTAGGGAAATTAAGACCTGGAGCAAAAGACAGGTCAGAGGAGGGAAATACAAAGAGGACCCTTCTGAGGTTCCTTGACAGGCCGGTTTGAAGGGTTCATTTCTCTTTCAAGACAGAGTCGGCCTGTCTATGCCACAGCATCTGGCCTGCAGCGTGCAGGGCCTGGGGCGGTGGGAGGGGCCCGGCCTCCTGTCTGTGTGCTCTCAGCACAGACCAGGCAATGCAGGGCCAAGCTCCACGCCCTCAGGGAAGAGGTTCCTTTCCTCCCCTCCTGTGCCTGCTCCTCAGCTGTGAGTCCCGAGTCTGAGGCTGCCACCAGGCACCTCTAATCCACAGGAAGGCACTGGAGAGGTGGCCGTGGCCTTGATCTGCCTGCACACTAGCCTGACAATGCCCAGCCTCAGACTGCCCCCTTCACTCCTGTACACACACACACACACACACACACACACACACACACACACAGGCGCGCGCACGTGATTTTAATATTCCGTCAGTGCTCATTATTTGCAAATTCTGAGTTTGTGACCTCACCTGCTCGCTAAAATTTGTCACCCCAAACCAGTGTTCACGGTGCTTTGGGGTCATTTGTGGACCTGCCAAGAACAATCGGGATCTTTGATGTGTATGTTCCCAGTGGAGGTCAAATGAGGTGACCTTCTCTGCCTTCTTCTTTCCTCCTGTAAACAGATATCCTTTTTGTGATCTGTTTAGCGCCATGTCCTTTTACCTTTTGGGTGCTTTTTTTGTTGGTGATTTTGCAGTTTAGACTGGGCACCCAAGCAGAGGGCTAAGTGCTGTCCAGGGTCCCCAAGTAGAGGAAGACTGTGACATGCCCCCTGGAAGGGATGTCATTTAGATATACTTCCTTCAGGAGTGAGTTATCCAGTTGTTGGCCATGAATTAATGCATCAACAACAAATATCTTAAAAGCTGTCTTTAAACCGTAGCAGACCTAAACTGAGATTATGCAATGATTGGTTGATGAGCATGTCACGACTGGAGGTTTGCAGGAACCTGGGAGCCGTGGTTCAGTGTTCAGTAGGGCTATCCACACACAGCCTGTAGAATATCACCAGGAATAATAAAAACCGACTGTGTATTTTTTCATCCAGGTCTCGTGATGAGGGTGAGGATGAACTGGTCCACACCCCTGCCCCCAAGTGCCCCCCTGGGTAACAAAGTGAGGAAACCCTGGAGTCCTGGGAAGTTCTAGATTCACACGGGTGAAGAAGTTTTCTCTCACTTAGCAAATGTCTTCAGAAAAATCTGATGGCAGTCACCCTGTGAGTCAAGGCTACTCTCTCCAGCATTGAGCTCTTTCTTTAGAGTATTTACCCAGCAACTCTCCCTGACCCCAGATAAAGCAAGGTCAAGAGAAACAGAATAGAACAAAATAGAAAGTCCACTCACTAATAGGGGAACAGAAATCAATGTGAGGATAATAGAGGAAACCAATGTCACGGCTTCCCTGCTGGCTCGGCAATTAAGAATCAGCCTGCACTGGAGGAGATGCAGGTTCAGTCCTTGGGTTGGGAAGATCCCCTGGAGGAGGCAATGGCACCTCACTCCAGTATTCTTGCCTGGAGAATCCCATGGACAGAGGAGCCTGGAGAGCTACAGTCCATGGGATTGCAAAGAGTCGGATGTGACTGAAGCAACCTAGCCACACACCCAACATCAGGCAACACACAGGAAGGGATTATGTAAAACTGACCCAGTTCAGTTATATCAACAGTTATATCAGGTGAGGAGAAATTTCAGAATAGGTGTAAAACGAAACCCAGTCCGTTTGTCTTAAAGGTGTATCAGAATCATTTTCCATCTTTTAATCCTCATTAAAAGCAAAACAAAATGAAATAGCGATAACAACAAAAAAGGGAGACAAAGGGTCTCCCTGTGCATGACCTAACTAGTCTGAAGTCATCACAAAACCAGTGAACAACTTGCTGTGAAAATGATGGGGCTGGAATGACTGGCTGGGCCACCTGACTTGAAGGAATAGATAATAGTTCACTTCCTAATTCAGAATCTGGATGATTCTAAGAGGGTACAGGCTGAAGTTTAACTTGGCAATTACCAGAAGAAATTTAAGCTTAAGAAATGAGTCATCATGCAAATTAATACTGGAAAATTATTTACTCAAGGGGAATGTTAAAAACCCTGGAAAACAACCTTAGAAATTAGCTTCAAGCAACGGGGTGCCAACCAGCACCTGTTTATGGCATTTTTAGTGCCTTCTCATGCAGAGTACTGTGTAGTTTCCCAACTTAAAACCAGCTTTTGCCACTGAGTAACCTTGAGTGACTTACCTTAGACAATCTCTGTGAGTCCTAGTTGCTTTCTATGGAAGTGTTCAAGTCAGGGGGTCATCACATGACAATTTTCAGGAAAGAACTCCACTGAAATGGTAGTCTGATGGTTATTACCCCAGCTCACCCCCACCAAACTCTTCCTGGGCTCAGGGTCCCATCCAGATGCTTCAGATGGTCCCCCCTGCTGAAGCTCTTCTCCCTCTCTCTCTCTCTCTTTTTAAAAAAATATTATTGAAATATAGTTGATTTATAGTATTATGTTGGTTTCAGGTGTATGGCAAAGTGATTCAGTTATATATGTATAGATTTTCAGACAGTTTTCCATTATAGGTTATTACAAGATATTATAGCATAGCTTCCTGTATTATACTTTTTATTATATTTCTTAACTATTATACTTTTTTATTATTTGCTTATTTTGACTGTGCTGGGTCTTTGTTGCTGCTCTGGATTTTCTCTAGTTGCAATTCCCGGGCTCAAGAGCACAGGCTCAATAGTTGTGGCGCGCAGGCTTAGTAGCTCCGCAGCACGTGGGATCCTCTTGGACTGCGGATTGAATTCATGTCTGCTGCACTGACAGGCAGATTCTTTACCAGCTGAGCTACCAGGGAAGCCCATATGTGTTCATCAGTTCAGTTCAGTCGCTCAGTCGTGTCTGACTCTTTGCGACCCCATGAATAGCAGCACGCCAGGCCTCCCAGTCCATCACCAACTCCCGGAGTTCACTCAGACTCATGTCCATCAAGTCCGTGATGCCATCCAGCCATCTCATCCTCTGTCGTCTCCTTTACCTCCTGCCCCCAATCCCTCCCAGCATCAGAGTCTTTTCCAATGAGTCAACTCTTTGAACGAGGTGGTCAAAGTATTGGAGCTTCAGCTTTAGCATCAGTCCTTCCAAAGAAATCCCAGGGCTGATCTCCTTCAGAATGGACTGGTTGGACCTCCTTGCAGTCCAAGGGACTCTCAAGAGTCTTCTCCAACACCACAGTTCAAAAGCATCACTTCTTCGGTGCTCAGCTTTCTTCACAGTTCAACTCTCACATCCATACATGACCACAGGAAAAACCATAGCCTTGACTAGACGACCTACCTCTGATTTACTCTCCCCGCTTTCCCCTTTGGGGCTTCCCTTGGGGCTCAGCTGGTAAAGAATCCACCTGCAGTGCGGGAGACCTGGGTTCAGTCTCTGGGTTAGGATTCTCCCTCTCTCTCTCTCTCTTTTTAAAAAAATATTATTGAAATATAGTTGATTTATAGTATTATGTTGGTTTCAGGTGTATGGCAAAGTGATTCAGTTATATATGTATAGATTTTCAGACAGTTTTCCATTATAGGTTATTACAAGATATTATAGCATAGCTTCCTGTATTATACTTTTTATTATATTTCTTAACTATTATACTTTTTTATTATTTGCTTATTTTGACTGTGCTGGGTCTTTGTTGCTGCTCTGGATTTTCTCTAGTTGCAATTCCCGGGCTCAAGAGCACAGGCTCAATAGTTGTGGCGCGCAGGCTTAGTAGCTCCGCAGCACGTGGGATCCTCTTGGACTGCGGATTGAATTCATGTCTGCTGCACTGACAGGCAGATTCTTTACCAGCTGAGCTACCAGGGAAGCCCATATGTGTTCATCAGTTCAGTTCAGTCGCTCAGTCGTGTCTGACTCTTTGCGACCCCATGAATAGCAGCACGCCAGGCCTCCCAGTCCATCACCAACTCCCGGAGTTCACTCAGACTCATGTCCATCAAGTCCGTGATGCCATCCAGCCATCTCATCCTCTGTCGTCTCCTTTACCTCCTGCCCCCAATCCCTCCCAGCATCAGAGTCTTTTCCAATGAGTCAACTCTTTGAACGAGGTGGTCAAAGTATTGGAGCTTCAGCTTTAGCATCAGTCCTTCCAAAGAAATCCCAGGGCTGATCTCCTTCAGAATGGACTGGTTGGACCTCCTTGCAGTCCAAGGGACTCTCAAGAGTCTTCTCCAACACCACAGTTCAAAAGCATCACTTCTTCGGTGCTCAGCTTTCTTCACAGTTCAACTCTCACATCCATACATGACCACAGGAAAAACCATAGCCTTGACTAGACGACCTACCTCTGATTTACTCTCCCCGCTTTCCCCTTTGGGGCTTCCCTTGGGGCTCAGCTGGTAAAGAATCCACCTGCAGTGCGGGAGACCTGGGTTCAGTCTCTGGGTTAGGAAGATCCCCTGGAGAAGGGAAAGGCTACCCACCCCAGTATTCTGGCCTGGAGAATCCCATGGACTCTGTAGTCCATGGGGTCACAAAGAGTCAAACACAACAGAGTGACTCACTTTCCCCTTTGGTAATCAGAAGTTTGTGTTTAATGTCTATGAGTCTGTTTCTCTTTGGTAAGTAGATTCACTTGTATCACTTTTTAGATTCCATGTATAAATGAGATCATATAATATTTATCTTTGACCTATTTCAGTTAGTATGATAGTCTCTAGGTCCATCCATTTTGTGCAAATGGCATTATTTCATTTCTTTTTATGGCTGAGCAATATCCCACTGTGTGTGTGTATATATATATCCCATTGTGTGTGTATGTATATATATATCCCATTGTGTGTGTGTATATATATATATTCCATTGTGTGTGTGTATATATATATCCCATTGTGTGTGTATGTATATATATTCCATTGTGTGTGTATATATATATATCCCATTGTGTGTGTGTGTATATATATATATCCCATTGTGTGTGTGTGTGTGTATATATATATATATATATATATATGGGCTTTCCAGGTGGCACTAGTGGTAAAGAACCCATGTGCCAGTGCAGGAGACATAAGAGACCTGGGTTTGATTCCTGGGTGGGGAAGATCCCCTGGAGAAGGAAATGGCAACCCACTCCAGTATTCTTGCCTGGAGAATCCCATGGACAGAGGAGCCTGGTGGGTTACCATCCACTGGGTCGCAGAGTCAGACAGGACTGAGTGAACAAGCGCAGCACAGGACTGCTGGATCACAGGCCAGTTCTATTTCAGTTTTTTAAGGAACCTCCATATCATTTTCCATAGCGGTTGCACCAGGTTTTAGTCCTGCCAGCAGTGCAGGAGGGTTCCCTTTTCTCCATACCCTCTCCGGCATTTGCTATTTGTAAGCTTTTTGATGAATGGCCATTCTGACCAGTGTGAAGTGGTACCTCATCATAGTTTTGTTCCTCTAATAATTTGTGACATTGAGCATCTTTTCATG
Organism: Madoqua kirkii; assembly: GCA_006408675.1. Lineage (NCBI taxonomy): Eukaryota > Metazoa > Chordata > Mammalia > Artiodactyla > Bovidae > Madoqua > Madoqua kirkii. The sequence continues at coordinate 13,487 of SJYC01057473.1, forward strand.
TGGCTCAAACTCTCCTCTCCCTTCTCCATGGGTCTAAATGCTACTTTTCCCTCAGGACCAGATTTATATCTTATTGCCTCCTCCAACTAGCCGGAGCCTCTTCCTGCTGTGAGTGTCCGCAGGGTGTTGTCTGTGCAGATTTCGGATCATGTGCCTTGTTGGGCCCTGCGTGGCCACTGTTTGGTGTGAATGTTTTATATTCTCTACTACCTTGCAGGCTCCTTAACTGCCAGATCCTCTCTGCCACAGGTCACCTAGCCCAGGGACTCTCACGGAGCACACATACAATTCCTTGTTGAATGTTGTGTCCACTTTCCAGGCTGATCAGTTCAGCCAGTCTCCCTTACATGACTTAGGTGTTTTAGGAAGGTTGTTACAGCTCAGAGTGCAGGCTGGAACCAGGCTGGGCTGAAGATATTTGCAGGAGGGCAGCTCTCATGGGTTTGGGCTAATAAAGGTCCTTAAAGGAAGCTACAAAGTAAAAGAACTTAATGTGACAATCCTTGGAAGAGCGGAGTTTTTCTAAGTGCAGTGGTTACCTAAAATTGCTGTTTGACTGAAGGTGTTACAGATAATATCTATGACATTTATTTCCCTCTACTCACCACCACCCGTATTTGCTTTGCTTCTGAGGGTGGAGAAAATGATAGATGTCTCTCTTTCCCAGAATCCAGTTTTATTCTCCAGAGGCAACCCATGCTGAATATCTATGTATCCTTAGAGATAGTCTTTGAATATAAAAGTACCTGCATATATTCTCCTTTCCCCAACATTTTTGGTACAGATGACAACCATGTTTGTTACAAATTGTCCTTCACTTTGCTTTTTTCACTTAACATATATTCATAACAATATAAAAAGTTTCTCTAAGAACTATCTCCCTTTTATTTTTGACAACTGCATAGTATTCCATTATATGGCTATACCGCTATTTACTTTAGCAATGTTCTCTGTTGATGAACATTGAGGTTTTATACCCAAATCCTTGCTATTATTAATAGTGCTACAATGAATAACCTTGTGAATATATTATTTCATGTATATATGAGAAAATGTGTTTGATAAGTTCTTGCAAAAGAATTGCTTGAACAAAGGTGGATTCATTTCTATGAGTACTGCCAAATCACACCTGATGCTCTTTCCATCAGCTCATGAGCTAGACTGTTTCCCCACACCCTTACTCACAAAACTGCCAACAGGGTGTATTATCAAAATCTTTGATCTATGCGTGTCTGAAAGTAAAACACACACACACACACACACACACACACACACACACACACACGAAGTTGCTATTCTCTTATGAATGAGGTTGTATGCACTTTCCTATACTTAAAATCCATTTTTATATCTTTTCTTGTGAGCTGTCTGTTCATATTCTTTGTCACTTTTCTGCTGTGGCTTGATCTCTTTTTGCAATACGTTTTTATGTATTGGGAAAATTGGAATTGCCAATTTTTTCATTGCTTGTTATAAATCACTCTAGATGACTTAGTAAACCATAGTATTGCTACTTTATTTACTTGAAAAGTATAGTTACCTTCTTAAAAATGAAAACTGCATAAATTACATATTTCTGATTGCTTGACTTCCCTTGTCAGGTGCAAAACATCTTACTAAACAATGGTTGAAAGAGTCAAGAAACACAGAACACCTGTTCTATACACTGCAAGGAACAGACAAGTAGGTTTAAGAATTCATGATCAAGCAAGTTGGAATTGATGGGACAGGAAGATGCTGGGAGCTGGGAAGAAAGATCTGGGCAGAGTATGTTTAGGTGCAGGAAGGATGGAGTGGGAATCCCTTCCACTGCCTGGAAGAGAAAACTGCATGAAGCAGGTGAGTGTTGATGAGTCCCAGGGTGTCAGGGGCAGAGTGGTGATCTGGGGGTTGTGCCAGTCACAGGCAAGACCTTAAAGAGGTTCAGTTCAATTCAGCTGCTCAGTCGTGTCCGACTTTTTGTGACCCCATGAATTACAGCACGCCAGGAGAGGGCAATGGCACCCCACTCCAGTACTCTTGCCTGGAGAATCCCATGGATGGAGGAGCCTGGTGGGCTACAGTCCATGGGGTCGCAAAGAGTTGGACACAACTGAACGATTTCACTTTCACCTTTCACTTTCATGTGTTAGAGAAGGAAATGGCAACCCACTCCAGTGTTCTTGCCTGGAGAATCCCAGAGATGGTGGAGCCCGGTGTGCTGCCATCTATGGGGTCGCACAGAGTCGGACATGACTGAAGCAACTTACCAGCAGGCCTCCCTGTCCATCACCAACTCCCGGAGTTCACTCAAACTCATGTCCATCGAGTCAGTGACGCCATCCAGCTATCTCACGCTCTGTCGTCCCCTTCTCCTCCTGCCCTCAATCCCTCCCAGCATCAGAGTCTTTTCCAATGAGTCAATTCTTCGCATGAGGTGGCCAAAGTACTGGAGTTTCAGCTTTAGCATCATTCCTTCCAAAGAAATCCCAAGGCTGATCTCCTTTAGAATGGACTGGTTGGATCTGCTTGCAGTCCAAGGGACTCTCGAGAGTCTTCAACACCACAGTTCCAAAGCATCAATTCTTCGGCGTTCAGCTTTCTTCACAGTTCAACTCTCACATCCATACATGACCACAGGAAAAACCATGGCCTTGACTAGACAGATCTTTGTTGGCATAGTAATGTCTCTGCTTTTGAATATGCTCTCTAGGTTGGTCATAACTTTCCTTCCAAGGAGTAAGCGTCTTTTAATTTCATGGCTACAGTCACCATCTACAGTGATTTTGGAGCTCCCTCAAAATAAAGTCTGACACTGTTTCCACTTTCCCCATCTATTTCCTATGAAGTGATGGGACCAGATGCCATGATCTTTGTTTTCTGAATATTGAGAATAAGGTAATGCAAATGCACCCAGTGTGAGAAAATCAAAGCCCTGTGCTTGGACAGACCAGTTTTCTCACCTGCAAATGCCTCGTGCCTCTTGTGTGACTGGGAACATAAGTAAATCTGTGCCTTCTTCCCCTGCCATCTCTAGTCCAAACCCTTCCCTGGGGCCCCTAGACTAGGTTTCGAGAAGCCCCAAACCAGTGCTGAAGGTGTAGGTAAAAGTCGCCCTGGGGGTGACGCTGCAACCTCAGGCTACCACACCTTTCTCTTAAGTTCCTGCCTTGGGTCCTATTCCTCCTCTTACACATGCTAAGAGAAAGGAAAGAAGAGGCGAATGAATTTGCTCTTCTCTAAAGAGTAGGACTAGATGGGAGAGCTCAGGGTGGATAGGACGGTGGTCTCGACACCCACAGAGCTTAAGGAGGCCAGTGCCAAATGCAAAATAAGAATCACTGAGCAACTACAGTAGCGGTCAGCCACACTTTTTGATAGTTGTTACAGTGACAACTCTTTGAACAACTTTTCACTGATTAAGTGGCTTAAATTGTTTGGTGAATTCATATGCCAGCCCTGCAGAAATTCGGTGGTCAGACCTGAGATGCTGGCAGTCTGATTTTTGTAAGATCTAGAAATGCGTCCTTCCCAGCTCCTCAGTTTCTGAGTTTCCTATGCTCCTTGTCTGTGGTTGTTACTGTTTAGTCACTAAGTCATGTCTGACTGTTTGTGACCCCGTGGACTGTAGCCCTTCAGGCCCTTCTGTCCATGGGATTTCCCAGGCAAGAATCCTGCAGTGTGTTGTCATATCCCTCTCCAGGGTCTAGGTTTTACAAATTTGAATACATTCAGATCAAATTCCAGCTTGGATGCATCGAGTATTAGGATAGTCAAAGCCATCTTCAAGTGTACTGTCAAGAGCATTAATAAACAAGTTGCTTCCATAACAACATGATAATGGCCGATTGGTCATCTATTTGTATCAGATGCTGCACATCCATTCCAAATCTTCCAGTTGTCCATGGAAGATATGCATTCTCTTTTCATAGATGAAGTGACCTGAACTTAGAAAGTAACTGCTGATATCATGTAGCTAGTCAGTGACAGAACTTGAATTTGGATCATTTCATCTAAATCCAAAGCCTGATCACTCATTTCTGCCTGCATCTCATTTTCCACTGCCAAGGATACTTTTCTAACTTGCCAGATTTAGAGTTCTGTAGTCCCTGAGGATTGCTCCAGTTCTCTAAATTCACAAGACTAGGTCTTGATCTAAATGATAAACACTGTTCTCAAGGTGCTGACAGCCTCATAAATGAGAATAATTACCTGCTTGATGCAAACTGGAGAATACACACCTATAATGAACTGCTGAACCATAGGTTCTGCAAAGGGTGTAGGAAGCATCGAGAATGATACCATGAGCTGAAATCACTGGAGGAGAGAGGTTCTATTTTGGACCCTTTGAGCTGTTTGAAAGGCTAAAAAGAAAGAAGAGGTTAATTTCACCTTCTGGCAATGTGGTAGACTAGACATCCAAGGAAATCTCCCTGTTTAATACAGCTAAACCATCTGGAATCAAAATTCCTTTGAAATGCATCACTGAGTTTGGAAAAAGCTAAGAGTTGCTGGTGCTTTTGATAGTCCTTGTGGTTTAGAACAGGAATCTTCTGTAAAGTGCCAGAGAGTAAATATTTGTGGGTTTCAGAGCCCATGTGGTTCTCTGTTGCAACAACTCAATGCTTTGCAGCATGAATGCAGTCAGAGATAATACATAAGCAACAGGTGTAGGAGGGCTTGACCCCCAGTAAACTGGAACTGAGCCTTGGGCCATACTTTGCCAATCTCTGATCTGGGGTTTTAGAGTTGAATGTCTGTTATGAATCTTCTGATCTTGAGCCCATACAAGGTAAGAAGATAAAATGGACATAACCCTCATACACATAAAACAAGATCCCCAGGGAAAGTATGGTCTAGGAGAATGTGGTCCCTGGCAAAGAAAAACAGGGAAACTTGTCTTATCAAGTTGGGCTCTGGATTCAAAAAAAAAAAAAAAAGAAAGAAAACTGTTTCCTCTGTGGATTGTATTGCTATAGGTAGTCTCACCTGGGATTGGGGTTTAACTTTATACTACCTGCATCATACAGCAAACTATAAGCTACAAAGTTAACTTGAAGTGGTTCTTGGTTGGTAGTGGCCTGGGGCACCTTACCAAACGTGAGTTCATAACCCCAACTTACAAACCACACAAAGAAACAAGGCTTTGTGAGGAAGAGTCCGCAGAAACACCACCGAAAACAGCAGGCTCCTTCTCTCAAAGATCTGTTGCATCGCCATGATTGGTTACGGAAAAATTAAAGAAATAAGAAGAATGAAAAAGAGAATGAAAACATTTCAGGCAAGGGGAAGAAGAGAAACAAAGTTTCAGTGATGGGAATGGAAGCATACTTAAGGACAAGGAAGTAATAGTTTTGGATGGGGTTGATGTGAGGGCAGTAACGAATGAATGAATGAGTAAAACGTTTGTTAAACTTGTAGAGTACTGGGCACTAGTGGTGGAGATGAATGAGAGACACAGGCCCTGCCCTCCAGGAGATTCCAGTCTAGGAGAATCAGGTAAATAAATAAAACCCATGAAATGTGATACCAGCTTCAAGGAAGGAAGGTACCAAGTATAGCAGAGGCCAAGGAGGATGTCCCATTCTACCCCAGGAAGCGGTTTCCTGGAGGACCTTTTGCTTGAATCAAGCTCTGGAGGGTCTGCAGGAGTCTGCACTTCATTCTCTAGTCAGTGGGGAAGAAATATGACCAGTCTTACAGCTTAAAAAGATAATTATGGTTGCAGTACAGTGAGTAGAATGGAGAGGGAAGAAATGAGAGACAGGTAGACCCAACATGCGGCTGAATAGTTATCCAAAGATACGGCAGATGTGCAGATGGATTTGGGAGATGTTTTAGAATTTTGTCCATCTGGGGGTGACAACTAGTCTTGACACAAATTTAAATGGTTGTCGCCCCACTGATGACCCTGTAACCCTATACCACCTCCCCCCGCCCCCTGCTATTCTGGGGGCTCCCAGGGTTGCCTTGAAGGTGCTGGTGAATGACTGTGTTGAAAAAGAGAATGAAAACATTTCAGGCAAGGGGAAGAAGAGAAACAAAGTTTCAGTGATGGGAATGGAAGCATACTTAAGGACAAGGAAGTAATAGTTTTGGATGGGGTTGATGTGAGGGCAGTAACGAATGAATGAATGAGTAAAACGTTTGTTAAACTTGTAGAGTACTGGGCACTAGTGGTGGAGATGAATGAGAGACACAGGCCCTGCCCTCCAGGAGATTCCAGTCTAGGAGAATCAGGTAAATAAATAAAACCCATGAAATGTGATACCAGCTTCAAGGAAGGAAGGTACCAAGTATAGCAGAGGCCAAGGAGGATGTCCCATTCTACCCCAGGAAGCGGTTTCCTGGAGGACCTTATGCTTGAATCAAGCTCTGGAGGGTCTGCAGGAGTCTGCACTTCATTCTCTAGTCAGTGGGGAAGAAATATGACCAGTCTTACAGCTTAAAAAGATAATTATGGTTGCAGTACAGTGAGTAGAATGGAGAGGGAAGAAATGAGAGACAGGTAGACCCAACATGCGGCTGAATAGTTATCCAAAGATACGGCAGATGTGCAGATGGATTTGGGAGATGTTTTAGAATTTTGTCCATCTGGGGGTGACAACTAGTCTTGACACAAATTTAAATGGTTGTCGCCCCACTGATGACCCTGTAACCCTATACCACCTCCCCCCGCCCCCCGCTGCTTCTGGGGGCTCCCAGGGTTGCCTTGAAGGTGCTGGTGAATGACTGTGCCCCCTGAGTGGTTTCTCCATGTCCCCCCTCCCCCTCCTACCCCCTGGGAGCGTCTGCCCCCACAGGCTGGGAGCTGTGACCTAGGCGGGTGGGAGTGGGGTGTCTCTTCCTTCTTCAGTGTTAAGTGTCCTGGAGGAGAGTTGCTTGTTTCCTAATGATTACACACTTTTCATAAAACGGTCCTTTGAGTTGTTATGCAGAGACTCACTGCTCTCCAGGTGACTCAGAGGATGGGGAAGGGAAGTCGGCTTTCCAGAGCCCGTGTCTCTCACTTCTGAAAACCCAGCCCACTGTGACCGGCTCCTTCTTCCCCTAGGACATCCTGCAGGAGCTAAAGCAGGGGCCTGGAGTTGGGGGATGGAGCTGACTCTCCCAAGATGTTTCCTAGCCCCCAGGCAATGGGCTTTGCGGAGCCATCTCAACCTTTCTGTCAGAGACGAGAGCACAGAGATACAAGTGCATCCGTTTAATACAGGGTTTAGAGCTTTGAGTCATCATGGGCTGGGTAGTGCGGGCAGGGAGGATGCTGGAGGTCTCAGGAGTCACGGGAGGACACTGGAGAGACCAGGCAAGAGCTTCAGTACCCTCCCAGTGGCTCTATTCTCCCCACACGTCAGTGTTTCTCCAAGAGTAGACTGGTTTTTATCAGCTTCTGAATTACATACAGACTTGGCTCGAATGTTCAATTTGGGGGCCCTTATCTGAATCAGAAGCCCTGGTGAGTGGGGCTTGGGAAACTTGCAACTTTAACCAGTGCTCCCTGGGTAATAGTTTGAGACACTGCACACATTCCTGTAATTGGGCCCATATGTCTTCTCTTTAGGTAGACTGAAGGTTCCTGAGTGAAGGTCCTATGTCTAAGGCTCTTCTTGTCTGCCCCCCACCACACACAGGCAATCGGCTGGTGTACAGTATAGATTCACCAAAGTTGAGCGCAATGATAAAATGCTGACGGACTGACTGTGCATATACTCTGCCCCCTCCAACAAGACATCTGATACTCATTCATTCCTTCATTATGCTTTTCTTTTGCAAATACTTATTAGTGCTCTCTCAAGACAGGTCCCTGGGCTAGGCACTGAGTCCCGAGACAATGAAAGTGACAGAGAGGCAGAGACCTCGGCGCAGGGAGCCGGGGGTTTGCAATGATGGGAGTGAGACTTCTTGGAAGAAAAACTTTCCCCAGAACAGGGAAGGTGAAAATCCCTTAGGAGACTTTCCTCGGATGAGTTATAATTTCTGCATTGCTCTCTCTCTCCAAATGAAGAAAGACATCTCAATTCCTTCCTAATTCCCCAGCTTCAGGGCACAGCGGGCAGTTTGAAGACTCCTGGAGTCAGGAGATAAAGGGAAACATTATGTTCCACTGGGTCCTGTTTGATGTTTATACCATCAACACGGGGCTTGGGGCTTGGTGCTTCCCTGTTTCTCTTTCCCTCCGCCAAGGTCACCCGGAAGCCTGTGGGCTCTTTGATGTTCAAAAGACATGCCTGGTCCTCTGTTTTGAGTGTGCTGCTGGCCGCCGTTCCCCATTCAAGTCGAGGCAGAGGGGGATCCTTTTTCTGGGGCAGATCCAGGGACCTTAGGAGGAGGACAAGCATGTTCTTTTATGGCTGTGCCCTCTGTTTTTGGGGGTCTCAAATGGAGTTTTTGATCCTTCCCCATTTCCCTCCTCTCAACTTTATTCCTGATCAGAAACCGTCTGCTGAGTTCTGGCTGTACGCAAGTAGCAAGACACGCAGGAAGCCAGCAGACCCTCAAGTTCAGGCAAAACCCACGAGGCCACCCTGAGCATGTCTCTCTAAAGCACAGACCATCAGGAATCTCAGACCAGCAGGTGCCCACAATCCCAGAAGCGAGCAAACAGCAGGGTGGGGACCCACCCAGCCCGTCTCCGTTAGTAAAGTCATGTCACACTGTTTCTAGGCTGTCTTTGTGTCACATGATGTGCGGGGTCTACATCGCCAGCAGCTGTGACCAGAGGCCCCTCTTGGGTACCAGTGAGGACCTGAGATTTGGCCGGCTTAGCAGAGATGCTCTGGCTGCTCCCCTGGCCCGGCCACAGCAGGAGCAGGAGACAGCTGAGCAGGCGCTCGTCCCCAGGAGGAGCATGGCATAAGGGAGGGAGGGTACTGGTCAGCTTGCATCCCCTGATCCTCAGGGAGGTGGATTGAGAGCAAGAATACATGTGTAACAGGGAAGGCGGGGATGTCACAGCATCCTCAGAAAGAGGTGCGGAGCTGGCCTGAAAGACACAGGAACATAGCTTGGGAACCGGAACTATGCAGCTCTAGTCACCAGGTTGCTTTTCGCCTTCTACCTGCTGTTGCCCGGCCTGAAGATTTCCGGTCCCTGCAGTTTCGGTGACGCAGAATGCCTTCCTCTCCACTTCTGGCACACAGGTGACTACCAACAGACCGCTGCCCTCTATCCTTTATGCATTTTATTCTGCTGTCTCAGGTCTGCAGCTTCTCATCAGCACTGCTCACTCTTGGGCCCTCGTGGTTTGTCTTCTTTCTGTGTGTTTTTTTTGCGTCCCCATCCCCCACAAAACTAGCTAGTGACTCTTTCCTGTCTTTTCTGTAAAGTTCCATAGAAGGAGCATTTGACTGGACGGAGTGAACTGTCGTTGTCCTTTCTGGGCCATGTGCGTTGGGCTGAGCTGCTTCAAGGGCAGCTGGTCAACCTGTTGACTGGCCAACTGAGCAAGCTAGAGGCAGGGCTCACCCCTGCTCCACTCAGATCGGCCAGAGGGAATAATGACCTCAGCAAGATGGTGCATGCGAGAAAGCATCTCAGGCTTGTTCTCCATATGAATGTGTTGCGTTGAGCAGTTTTCTTAAAAGGGGACCATGGTTCAGCTGCCATTTTGAAGAATGATCTGCTTAGTGTGGTGGGTTTGGGGGAAAGACAGACAGATCTGAGTTTGGATTATTGCTCTACTTAGTTCTCAGGCTTGTTCTCCATATGAATGTGTTGCGTTGAGCAGTTTTCTTAAAAGGGGACCATGGTTCAGCTGCCATTTTGAAGAATGATCTGCTTAGTGTGGTGGGTTTGGGGGAAAGACAGACAGATCTGGGTTTGGATTATTGCTCTACTTAGCAGCTGTACCTTGGGAAGTTTACTTCCCATCTTTCCAAGCTCACTTCCGTACTGTAGTGATGTGTAGGTTAGGGAGAAATTATGAAAAGTAACACCCCAAATAGCTTTTATATGGCAATGCCGCATCGGTCTGTCTGATTCTGGATTTCCACATCACTGACTTTCTCATCATTTTGGCATCAGAAGCCCATTTCTTGATTCAAGCCCCATGGTTCCCACCATGCCAACACTGGTGGTGAAAAGGAGAATAAAGTAGGTGTAGAAAAAGCATCATTAAGAAACATTCAGAATACATCCTTGATTGTGTTGTAAGGTCTTATCTGAGTCTGACTGGAAATATTAGGCAAGATTTAAGATGTTTCCTCTTTAGTAGTTCAACAAGAATGACTTTACTTGTTATATCGGAAATGAGAAACCAGACAAGTTTTCTTGTCTAGTCTCCTTCAATTAATTGATATAAGAACATCTGCAATACCTTTGTTTAAGACTATTTGAGTAAAGACTTCGGGGAACAATACAGGCCATGTAGAGATAAATCCACACAATAAAACCAGATCCGCAGTCAGAAACCCTAATGTCTGGTTATCAGTGTTCTGCAATTAATTGGCTTAGAGTCGTGATTGATGCCCAGGGAGCTATAATCAGGTGCAATCAGGAGAGCTCTAGAGAAGAAGAAGGTCAAAACCAAGACATTCTTCCCCAGATATGATTTCTGAGAAAGAAATATGGGTGATTAGCCCCGGCATCTTGATCACCTCCCTTGGCTAGTCTGGCACAAACCCACTCCCCCCTGCCTTCTTCTTCTTCATTTCAGGATTAAATCCAGGCTACCAGACAGAGCGTCTAGCCAAACCTTTCATGTGAAGAATTCTTGGAAAAGTTGCATATAGTACAGCCCAGTCTTCTGACTATCAATGTGATTTCCCACAAAAGGAAGCCCTGTGGGCAGATAGCTCATGTGGATCACTGATGGATAGCTTGACTTGCATCAGGCAGCAACTTTCTGCACCCCTTTTGAGACCCTGGGGCCAAGGGTTTCATGAAGCTTCTGTAATGGATTATCCTGAAGGAACAGATCAAGGTGGCCTCCAGCATCAATGTCCCCATGGAAGTTTTTCGAAGGTAACCTAGGATTCATAGTGTCACAAGGCTCCAAGTCTCAGGAACTCATGCTAATCACTCAGGCTTGTTGACAAATATGGCATCAGACACACTGATATCTCATTACATGAGTAAGACTATACATTAATACATATAGATTAGATGGATAGACAGATACAGAGAGAGCTATGTCACATTTTAGAAAACGTGCTTGCTTTGGTGGAGATGTGTTTTGGTAGAAAATATTTTTCCAGCAGGTGACAAAGCCTACAGGGGAGAGAATTCTTTTTCCAGAAGGCCATAATGGTGATTTTTAGTAGTAATAGTGGAGGCAGAAAAATGAGAAGCTACAAGAACCTTCTTTTCAGTTTGCTGTAGAAGAGATAAAGCACAAATCGCTAGGCCCTGAGGAGGTGAACCCCAGACTATACAGACTAAGAGACAACATGGAAAATTCTATTGAAAGCCCCTTTTACCCACTTAGATTCCTGATGAATGGAAGGACTTGGGAACATCTTTCTTTTACACTGATTTATTGATACAACAAATATTCCTAGAGCAGTATTATCAAACATTGTTGTAAGTGTTGAGAATTCAGAAGCAAGGCAGAAATTTGCCTGTTGATGGAAATTTAGACAAAATATCCAGTTTTCCCCATGACAGATAGTGCTGTTTGAACATTTTGCACTTACTCTGAGTTATAGAGAAACTTGTGTTTTACTGTGGTAGATTGTTAGAAATGGAATAGCTGGGTTACAGAGTTTGTACAACTTCGCTTGACTATTCAGTTCAGTCTCTCAGTCGTGTCCATCTCTTTGTGACCCTATGAATCACAGCACGCCAGGCCTCCGTGTCCATCACCAACTCCTAGAGTTCACTCAGACTCACATCCATCGAGTCAGAGATGCCATCCAGCCATCTCATCCTCTGTCGTCCCCTTCTCCTCCTGCCTCCAATCCCTCCCAGCATCAGAATCTTTTCCAATGAGTCAACTCTTCGCATGAGGTGGCCAAAGGACTAGAGTTTCAGCTTTAGCATCATCCCTTCCAAAGAAATCCCAGGGCTGATGTGCTTTAGAATGGACTGATTGGTTCTCCTTGCAGTCCAAGGGACTCTCAAGAGTCTTCTCCAACACCACAGTTCAAAAGCATCAATTCTTCGGCGCTCAGCCTTCTTCACAGTCCAAATCTCACATCCATACATGACCACAGGAAAAACCATAGCCTTGACTAGACAGACCTTACTCAGCAAAGTAATGTCTCTGCTTTTGAATATATATCCCTAAATCCATCTATAAAGTGGTTGTTCAGATTAAATTCCTGACAGAAGATATGAGTTCCCGTTGCTCCATATTATTGCCAATTCATCACATTGTCAGACATTGTAAGTTACGCAATAGTATTTCACTGTGGTCTTTTTTATTTCCTTGACTGCTGATGTGGTTGGGCATTTTTCATACGTTTATTGGTCACTTGGGTTTTCTTTTTTCAGATTTTCTCTGGAGGAATTTGTCCTACTTTGTTCACCCTTTCCTATTTCCAGAAGGGTGAATACTTTGTCATGAAACAAGTTTCCATAAATGTCTCAATGTGTTTCTGGACTGTCTAATCCCTTGTATATCTCTCTCTTCCTGTACCAACACTTCTCTGTCTTGATTAATATAGTTTAGGACTTGCTTGGTGGGCCAGTGGTTAAGAATCTACCTGCCAAGTGACACGTGTTCGATCCCTGGTCCGGGAAGTTTCCACATGCTTTGGGGCAACTAAACCCAAGCGACACAACTACTGACAGATACGGCATGCTGGAGCAATAAGAGGAGGCGCTGCAGTGAGAAACCCGTGTGCCACGGCTAGAGAGTGGCCTCTCTGCAACTAGAGGAAACCCGTACTCAGCAATGAGGACCCACAGCAACCAAGAAGAAATGAGTATGCGTTTCAAAAGCAATATTAAGCCATCCTAAATCACTTTGGTCTATCCTTAGAATGCAAGCACGAATTGACATTTTAAAATTTGTTAATATATTTTACATCAGCAAATGCAGTGAGAAAAGCCATAAGTATTAGTCTGTGAGGGTTGCTGTTACGGAATACCACAGACTGGGTGGCTTAACCAGTGGTACTTAATATTCTCAGAGTTCTGAAGGCCAGAAGTCCAAGACCAGAGTGTGAACAGGTGTGGTGTGTCCTAAGATCCCGCTCCTTGGTGTGCAGTTGTCCCATTCTCGCTGCTTCTTCAAGATAATTTCTCAGTGCCTGTGCACCTCTGGTGTCTCTCTGGGGGTCCTAAGCTCCTCCTCTTACAAAGTCAGAGTAGATTAGGGTGCACCCAAATGGAAGCGTCACCCGCCATCCTTTCTGGCAGCCCTTGTTAGTGTCAGCTTCCTCTGCTCAGCCCCCTCCTGGATGGCAGAGCTCTTGTGTGGTTTTTACATGTGAATGGAACAAAAGAAGGACTTCAGCTGGCCTATCTCACCTGGAGCGCCTCCTCTCCTCCTTCCCTCCCATCCACAGCCTGGCTCCAACCTCATCCCTTTCAGGTGATCCTGGACCACAGTAATCTCAGCACCCTCTCCTAAACTCCCTGGAAGTTTCTTGTCTGTATTATTCCTTTACTTTTCACCATATATGTTTCCTGATGTCACGTCTTCTTCTTCTTCTTTTTTTTTTTTTTTTTTACTCAGGACTTTATTATCCCAAGTACAAAGGGCAGGTTTTCACAAAACAAAGGGCAAGTTCTGATGGCAGGGAGGGGGCCTCTACTTGCAAGCAATGTGTGGGTTTTGTGAGACTACGGTGACTGAGTCTTTGCACAGGAACGTCTTTGAGATGCAGTGGTCCTTGTTGACTGGCTTGGACTTCTTGCCCTAACCACTCTTGGGGACCTGGGTCCACATCTCCTTCAAATTCTCCCACACGTGTTGAACGCCCTCACCCAGCCCAGCAGCTTTTTGTTGTTGCGGCGGTTGATGAGTCCTTGGGTGCTGTTCTTGACCGACTGCGTGAGCACAGAGAGTGGCCCCATGTCCAACTCCTCCTCCTCCCACTCCTGGGGCTCCTCCAGGGTCATCTGTCCCCCTGGGCTTGTTGGGGAGGCTCACGGTGGTGGCTATGCCCTCTAGTTACTATCATCCGCATTGCTCTGACCTTTCGAAGAGAGAGCAAGGGAGAGCCCATGTCTTCTATTGTTAATTTAGCTGCTTGTAATGATAGGTTTTCTGTGTTCATTGGTAGTAGGTCTTCTCAGAGTAGAGATCAGATTCTTACATGGTCCACAGTAAGTGTTCATAGCAGTGGTCCAATCAGTACTGGGTGAACGTATGTATGAAGGCATTCATAAATGAATCAATGGATGAATGACTGAAATATAAGGAGACCGTACACACCCCAGCTTTGGTTGTGGGTTTTGTGAGACTACGGTGACTGAGTCTTTGCACAGGAACGTCTTTGAGATGCAGTGGTCCTTGTTGACTGGCTTGGACTTCTTGCCCTAACCACTCTTGGGGACCTGGGTCCACATCTCCTTCAAATTCTCCCACACGTGTTGAACGCCCTCACCCAGCCCAGCAGCTTTTTGTTGTTGCGGCGGTTGATGAGTCCTTGGGTGCTGTTCTTGACCGACTGCGTGAGCACAGAGAGTGGCCCCATGTCCAACTCCTCCTCCTCCCACTCCTGGGGCTCCTCCAGGGTCATCTGTCCCCCTGGGCTTGTTGGGGAGGCTCACGGTGGTGGCTATGCCCTCTAGTTACTATCATCCGCATTGCTCTGACCTTTCGAAGAGAGAGCAAGGGAGAGCCCATGTCTTCTATTGTTAATTTAGCTGCTTGTAATGATAGGTTTTCTGTGTTCATTGGTAGTAGGTCTTCTCAGAGTAGAGATCAGATTCTTACATGGTCCACAGTAAGTGTTCATAGCAGTGGTCCAATCAGTACTGGGTGAACGTATGTATGAAGGCATTCATAAATGAATCAATGGATGATGACTGAAATATAAGGAGACCGTACACACCCTAGCTTTGGGGGTGCTTCTTGGCAATGGCTTGGTACTCGAGGCTAGAAAAAGTGCCAGGACTCCTCGGAGCCCTGAGCACATGTAATTACTACCCTGTGGATGAGGTTTCTGCTCTAGCATCCATCTAGAGTTTGCTTTGCTAAGGAATTCGTCGTGTCATTAACTCTACCTCCTTCCCAAGGGTAAGTGGGATCCCTGACACCGGGGTCCTTGTGACCTTCAGCTTAGTGATTGAGCAGAGCTCCGTGTTTACTCAAATCCTGTCTCCGAGCAGCCAGTAGTGAGGTGCTGATTAACAGCTCTTACTGTACATGGCAGCGGCCCTCAATCACTTCCACATGCCCTGACTTCATGTTCTATTGTTTCAGCCGCTAATTTTCAAAATCCCCTAGACAAGATCTCTGCTCCGAAACATGTGTTTTGGAGCTGTTCCCTTCTGCTGTGCGCGGCTGCAAAACTTACATGTGGTTTAATTCAACAGCAGGGTGGAAAGGGAGACGTGTGCATAATTTTTCTCCCTCCTCTCCTCCTTTGAGTCCCGTTTCTGCCAAAGCCTTTGGCCAGGATCCAGAAATGGCACATTCAATAATACCCAATGTGTTTGGGTAATATTTCATAATTACATCGTTGTTGGGAAAATTGTTGCCTTGAGAGTAATTCCTATGCACAAACAGAAAGTTGGAGGCCCACATGCCCCTTCTCACTTCCCCCTTGCTAGCAGGGAGAAGGAGGCGAGGAGGCAGAAGAAAGAAGGGAGAAGAGGAAGGAGAGAGGAATATGAAATTTGTCTATTTGGCTCTCGTAAGGGGACGCATTAGATAAGATTTATAACATGGTGAAGGATGAATATTAACAGATTTTAGGAATCCCGCCAATTCTGTGCTTGGAACTGATTTTCTTCAGAAGGTAAATAAAAAAACCCCACATCTAGGTTTCCAGAAGATGAAGGGGTAGATAATGCTGTTGACTGGAAACCTAGGAGATAGCCTGAGTTCTGCCCACACTGCATTCATGAGCGAGGCCCAGTGATGGCCGGTCAAACATGATGCCCTCAGGTAGCCCCCTTTCCAGGCTCAGCATCTCCCTGGAAGATGGTTTCTGACGCTCCAAAGAAGCGAATGCACAGTTGGGAGGCCCAGAGGAAAGGCTCCGGGGTGTGGAGGGAAGGAAGGCTGGTGGAATGCCAGGTTAAACGAGGGGGTCTGGTTAAATGGTGATTTCTCAGCTGTGGGCTCCAGAGTCTGTATCGGCCAGCGCTGTCTCAAGAGCAGCTTCTCCCCAGGTCATGTAGAAATCACTGGGGAGAATGTTCAGTCAGCCTGCAGTTCCCACGTCTTCCCATCAGGAGCTTCTCTGCACATCTGTCACTGATGTTTTTGGAAAAGGCTTGTGCAAACCTTCCCTCTAAGTGCCTTTCATTTTAGATCTAAACTCTTGGTATGAGATGCCAGCTCAGTCCCTGCAAAGATGTCATCACCCCAAAGAAGAGACCTCTGCCCAGGGCAGTCACCTAGACGGATGCTCCCCGGGGACCACTGCAGAGCCTGGCAACGAAGAGGTGACCACAGTCCATGGCGTTTGGCCTCAGAGGTCGCTGATGGGTTTTTCTCGAGCGCTGACTTGAGTTGGTGACCGCAGCCCGTGTTCTTGTCTTCCTGACATTTCCAAGCAGTTTGGGACGGATCATTCATGTAGTTTTAGCCAAGAGGAGGTTTTGGTTATGGCCCAGGATGTCATTGATTAAGAACAAAACAAGTAAAGATCATATTGAAAGCACTATTCCCCAAACCACCATCATCAGAGGCCAATCTTCTAAAACAAAACAAAACCAAACCTCCAAACAAAGTAAGTCACCATCTACGAGGCAGCGTCTCCGGGTACCCTCTGAGGATCTTTGCTTCCCACAATACCGGTAATCCAACTGGATGGTAAATTCCAAGAAGGCAGGTGTCCTGGCCAGTCTAGCTCTTTATTGAATTCCCAGCACCTAGTACTGGAATATAATAGTCCCTTTAAAAATTCCTGATGAATAAGTTCACACATTAAAAATAATTAATTAGAAAAGGAGCCAGTGGACCTGGAGGACTGTCATACTGAGTGAAGTAAGTCAGACAGAGAAAGAGAAATATCACGATAGCCCTTATGTCTACCATCTGAAAAGAAATGATACAAATGATCTTATATTTACAAAACAGAAACAGACTCACAGAGAATGAACTTACGGTTGCCAGGGGAAGAATGTGAGGAAGGGATAGTTAGGGAGTTTGGGATGGACATGCACACATTGCTGTATTTAAAATGGATAATCAACAAGGACCTACTGTATAGCTTAGGGAACTCGGCTCAGCATTATGTGGCAGCCTGGATGGGTGGGGAGTTTGGAGGGAAAATGGGTACATATATATGTATGGCTGAGTCCCTTTGCTGTCCACCTGAAAGTGTCACCACACTAATTGGCAACACTCCAATATAAAAAAAAAAGTTTTTTTTTTTTTTTTAAAGTAAAGAAACCGATCAAGCAAATAAAACTAACACAGACAGGGACTAAGATCTGAAGGGGAATTTTCAACTTCATTTAAAGAATAGAATGGAGCCAGGCTGGGCTTCCCTGGTGGCTCTGAGGGTAAAGAAACCACCTGCAATTGGATTCAATCCCAGAGTCAGGAAGATCCCCTGGAGAAGGGAACAGCAACCCACTCCAGTGTTCTTGCCTGAGAGATCCCATGGACAGAGGAGCCAGAGGGCTGTAGGCCACTGGGTCGCAAAGAGTTGGACATGACTGAGCGACTGAACAGCATGGGAGCTGGGTTAAGTACCATTCTGCTTTGCTTGTATGTAACTTGCCCTTCAATCTATGTGTAGGTGGGATGGTCTGTTTCCCCCTCCAGCCTGAGAATATTTCTAAACATTAATATCATTAACCTTCATGAACCTTAGCTGTTTCAGATGATTCCTGGAGCAACAGATAAATAATTCTCAGTCACTCAGCCCCAACCTGTGATACATCATGGAAGAATCGATGCAGACTTATTTTCATAAAGTTTTACACTTAGTGGGGCCCTTGTAGATACGAATTTGAAGTAAGTCTTCTCTTGGGCCAGAGCTATGGACCAAATGATTTGGCCACCATTTTCTGAATTCTCGATGTTTCTGACGGTGAGGAGCTTGGGCCTCCTTTGGGGAGAATGGAGCCACCTACCCCACCTCAGGCCTGGAGCTTCCCTAATAGGAACCAGATGGTGGGTTTGGATTGATCCAATTTTCAAAGCATACAGCTGGGGCTTTCAGCAACCCCTTCTTGCATCTGACCAAACTCACGAAAGCTTGCCTGCGGTCTTTGGCCGTGCCTCATCCGAAGCCTCGATGGAGTGCGTGTCCCCGTGTCTCCCCTCCCCTTGCCACCCCTACCACGACAGACTGAGAATCCAACAGGTTTGGGTTGGGAGCAGAGCATTTAGAACAAGTCACACAACAGGCTTCTGAGTTGGGTACCAAGCCAAACACGACCTGATTTACAGGAACTTCGGTCCCCCTCCCCTTCGGAGAGCACGCCCACTCCCTGTAATTGACCTGGCTGGAATTCTCCCACAGAGATTACAAAACTGGAAGCAATTAGCTGGAGATATTCATAGGTTCTGTCATGTACAGTATTTGTAACAAAGCCTTCGATTGAATTCCAAATGGAGAATTTTTTATTCCTGGAGCCAAAGAGGACTTTGTTCTAGGGTTTACATCATGAAACTATTTTTAGAGCCCAAGTCTGCTCTGGCTGGGGGAACCAATGTTCCCTGTCCTTTCCCGGATCCCTGGTGCCAACACCCTTCCTTATCAATTCTTTTCATTCCCCAGAGCTGGTCATGTGGCTGGACATGACTGGGGAAGGAGGAAGGCTTCAAGGGGGTCAGCCCGGGGTGGGCGGCTGTCTCTAGGGGACTCCAGAGGGATGGGGACCAGGATCATCTCAAAACCCAGCCTAAATGGACAAATTGTTGAAAGCTCCTGGAAACCATGGTTGAGAGTTTAAAAGCCTGGAGGTGGCCGTCTGTCCTCTCCTGTCAAGACGGATCAGGAGACATCGGTTTTGTTCTTATCATTTCCCAGCATCCTTCTAGAGACCCCTACACTCTCTGCACAGGACCTGTTATAGGAGCAAAGATCTGAGTACAAGAGGTGGTTGTTCAGTCGCTCAGTCATGTCCAGCTCTTTGCAATCCCATGGACCGAGGCATGCAGGCTTCCCTGTCCTTCACCACCTCCTAGAGTGCTCAAACTCATGTCCGCAGGCCCTCAAACCTAACAGAACTCCTGTTCCTTCTATTTATGTTTGTGTACTTCTTCGTACTTTTCACAGCGGTTTTATCCGTCTCTCTTAATGTGATGTCTAACTACTGTAAGTGGAACTTGGGATTCTAATGGTTAGAGCAGGCAGATAGCTAAGTATGAGCAGAGAAATGGGAGCGGGGGCCGCGGGGCAGGAATCCACGCAAGTTACACACAGCAGGAATCCGCAGGCAGACAACGTGAGCAGGGACCTTCACACTGACAGGAAGCCACACCTTTTGGTTGATAAGGGTTCCAGGGGTGGACGGAGAAAGGTTGGGAAAGGCAGGGGTCTCCTGAGTCGGAATGTAACCTGCTGCTCAGTGTGTTCTCATGATAAGACAGCCTTACAGATAAGGAGGACCCATGGTGCACTTTGACACATCTGATTAAGCTAAATAGGGATAAGCTTGCTCCTCCCCTCAGGAAAGTGCAGCTGGGATGAAAATGAGGGAAGCTGACCCCAGACTCCTTCCCCAGTGAATATTCCACCCTTTCATTTGTACATTCCTCATACGCCGCTTGCCAAAGAGCCCTGGGGCAGCAGCTCTTCACCTGTCCACCCGTTCTTCCCCAGAGCAAGCTGTGCTGTGTTTAGTTGCTTAGTCGTGTCTGACTCTGCAACGCCCGGACTGTAGCCCTCCAGGCTCCTCTGTTCATGGGGATTCTCCGGGAATACTAGAGTGGGTTGCCACGCCTTGCTCCAGGGGATCTTCCCAACCCAGGGATCCACCTCAGGTCTCCCGCACTGCAGGCAGATTCTTTACTGTCTGAGCCACCAGGGAAGCCCTTGCTTAAATGAATGTTCACTGTGCTTTCTTAGGACTTCCCCTGGTGGCTCAGACAGTAAAGAATCTGCCTGCGATGCAGGAGACCTCGGTTCCATCCCTGAGTCAGAAGATCCCCTGGAGAAGGGAATGGCAACCCACTCCAGTATTCTTGCCTGGAGAATTCCATGGACAGAGGAGTGTGGCAGGCTACAGTCCCTGGAGTCGTGAAGAAATGGACACGACTGAGCAACTGACACTTTACTTTCTTAACCTCTCTGCTAGTCTCCACGTTCTTTCTCGACCAAGAAAGAGCCTTAAAATCACCAGCAGCTTAATGACGGGGGAACGGAGGACCAGACTAGAGAAGTCATCTTCAAAGATCATTTAATGGGATAGCAGCCCAAGTTTCTCAACTCCTATTTCAGAGGTTTTTCCAGTAAACTGTGTAAGTCAGTTCAGCTGGGGAAGAGGTTTCTAGGAAGAGACTGTCCAGAGGGGAGAAATGTCCCTGCCTGACCTTCCTCGGAGCCTGCTGAGCTGGGTCACATCCTTCAAACATGCTGCCTGTCTTCCTTGCTGGCAGACTCTGGGGGCTTGGTTCCTGGGGTGAGAAGCGCTTTCCACTTCTCTCTTCCTTGTGGGACCCCTGTGCTAAGTGTAAGCTTCATGGAGCACTGGGTTGTGACTAGTTAAGTGAGTTCTGACACCCAGGGGTGTGCAGACTCAGGTCCGGGGCTGACCCCAGGCCGTGCAGAGCTAAAGGCACTTCCTCCAGAGAAACTTAGCTCCACAGCTGGGCACAGCACTCGGGAAGGAGCCCTAATGGCAGCCCACCTTCCCTGTTCCCTGGGTCAGGGCAGATGACCTTAACCCTAACAGAAAGGGGAGATCAGAGTAGATGCCAGGCTTCCCCCCCATCAGGCAGGGAGTTGGGGAAATCATCTCTGGGGGTGACGCGGGGAGGTGCCTCCCTCCCCCCATATAGTTCTGGCCATATCACCTGACTGAGGAATCCATCCCCTCTTGTTTTCCTGGCTGTGCGGGCTTTTGGAAGGAATGAGCAGGATTTCCCACTTCCCTGCAGGGGCAGCAGGGCTCTGTGAGGGAGCTGAACCTCCCTCACCCCAAGGGAGGAGCAAGTACAGGCTTGCACAGAAGAGGGGCTGGCAATCCCACAGGCGTTTTTCAGGTTGAAGGGCAGGAAGGATGCCCAGAGCGGAAGGATGGAGAGGTCCTGGCCCCCTGGGCGTGGGGACCTGTGCTCTGTGGGCACCCAGTGATAGGACATCCGGGCTCCGGGATGGAATGCATGTGGAGTCTGGGGGCGAACAGGAAGTGCCACGTCTGTAAGAGCTTTGAAGGGTTCTCGAGACTCCCTGATAGGCTTGGAAGGAGGGGGTGGGAGAAGCAGAGCCTGGGTCTCAGAAGGGACCCGGCAGGCTTGGACCTCAAGCATCAGCTCGAGGAAGACAGTGCTGAGGCAGGAGACCTTTCCCCACTTCTGGAATGTTGTGAACGCCGGCATTGTTTTTTAATGGTCTGAAAAGAATCGAAACTGACTTAGAAGGTTGAGGGATGCTGAAGATCGCCTAGAGAAATAAAGCAATGGGTTGATTCTTGAGCCCATGATTTGTGGAATAAATTCCTACTGTGTGCTAGCCCCAAGAGAAGCGTGCGCTCACCTCCAGTCAGCCCACGGCTCCTCTGGGCCACCGTCACCAGGACACACGCCAAGGCCAGCCTCTTGCCTCTATGTGCCCTTTCCCCAGCATCTGAGGCTTCCCCGGAGGCTCAGATGATAAAGAATCTGCCTTCAATTTGGGAGACCCAGGTTCCGTCCCTGGGTCAGGAAGATCTCCTGGAGAAGGGAGTGGCAACCCACTCCAGTAGTCCTGCCTGGGAAATCCCTTGGACAGAGGAACCTGGCGGGGTACAGTCCATGAGGTCACAAGTCAAACATGACTGAGTGACTAACACTTGCCCAACATACACAGGCAGATGATCTTTTCTGGAAAGTACTTTTTTTTTTTTGCAAAGCAGCCACATTTTTTTTCATTAAAATTTTTTATACAATTTTTAAAGGTTACAGTCATTTACAATTATTATGAAGTATTGGTTGTATTCCCTGTGTTGTACAATATATCATTTAGCCCCCAGTGGTCTCTACCTTCCCCTCATCAACTCTTATATCCCTTTTCCACCTTCCCACTGGTCTGTTCTCTTTCTGAGTTTGTATCTTTTTTTGTTATAGTCACTAGTTTGTCACTTTTCAGATTCCACATATAAGTAATATCGTACAGTTATCTGTCTTTCTCTGATTTATTTCACTAGCATAATACCCTCCAAGTCCATCCATGTTACTGCAAATGACAGCATTTTGTTCTTTTTTTGGCTGAGTACTCTGCCATTATATATACCTATACCTCATTTTCTTTATCCATTCATCTGTATGTAGCCATTTAGGTTGCTTCCATATCTTGGGAACTGTAAATATTGCAAAGCAGACACATTTTAAAAAGTCTGATGCTTGGGACTGGTGCACTGAGATGACCCAGAGGGATGGTACGGGGAGGGAGGAGGGAAGGGGGTCCAGGATGGGGAACACCTGTATACCTGTGGCAGATTCATGTTGATGTATGGCAAAACCAATACAATATTGTAAAGTAATTAACCTCCAATTTAAATAAATTTATGTTAAAGAAAAAAGTTTTCATCCGATTTCATTCACAAAATATTCGTGGGACTGTAGAGAAGTTCATGGACGGATTTGCTTCTATTTCTTGAGGTCTGTCTTGGCTTCTGGGAAATCTATTGGTCCTCTGTTCATCCAAGACCTGGAGACAGTGTCCTGGGCTTCTTGAGTTTGAGATGCTCCAGAATAGTGAGAAAGTGGTAGGGCAAAAAGTGGAGAATGTGACTTGCGTCTGAAAGTTCGAGGGGGCAGGGGCTGGTGAGGCAGCCCTTCTGAGAACAGTGCCTGTAAGTGTCTGTCTTGCCTCCGAGTCTTTCTGTGCAGATTTTCTGGGCTCCCATGTAACTTGCACCTCAGCTGATGGGCAGGGGCTCTGCTTCTGCTTTTTCCTGAGTAGCAGAAGAGGCCACACTGTGACCTTGATTCTCAGACCATAACACCATCTCTGATAGAAAATGTGGTCAGGACTGGCCTGATGGGCCAGGGGTTAAGACTTCATGCTTTAAATGCAAGGAGATTGGGTTCAATCCCTGACTGGGGAACTAAGATCCCACATGCTGTACAGTGTGGCCACATAAATTATGAAAAAAAGAAAAGAAAATGTGGTCAAAAAGAAGACACTATTCTTTCCCTGAGGAGAAGGAAGACTGTCACAGATCCAAAGCATTACTATGCCAGACCCTCCTTCTCCTGCTAAACCTGGAATTGATTCTGAGGATGCTTTTCAACCTGCAATAGAAGTATTTCCAGTTCGAAGTTCTGATGTGAACTGTTTCAAATATCTGTCCTTATCCTGAATGAAACTCAAACCAGGGTAACATTGGGCTCATTTACCCATCCCTATTTTTCGTTTTGAGTCTCTGACAGAGAGAAATGGAAGACCCTCTTTGAACTCTCTATTCTGTGGAGCACTGATCTCCCCCTTACTCACCTGAAAAACACAAAGGGTGTGGAGCAGACTCTGGAGCAGAGCAAAGAATGCCCACATCTACCTCTGCAGAGCCTCCCTGGGGTGCCGGCTCTGCACAGTCCCCTCTCCACCAGAAGGCAGCATTCCTGAGCTGCCCACACGGGCTTGTGGGTCCTGGCCAGCTCTGCCCCCCAGGACTGGCTGTCTTTGTCATCCACACTTTGGGAATTAAAGTCGGAATTCTTCCATCTCGCTCCTCCATCTGTTGATGAGAGCCTGGCTGATGGAAGCTCGCTTCTCTCTCCTGCACCACGCAGGGCACTCAGAGGACCCATCAGCCCAGAGTTCTCTCCTTCTAGGGCCCCCGAGCCAGCTGGCTGCACCTCCTTCCTTGGCTGCTGTGGCTTGCAGGCTCTTGGGGTCTGTTGGCCATGACCTTCAGAGCCTGAGTTCTAGCCAAACCTCTGCTCTTTTTTCAGTTTTCTCCTTGGCTCTTTCCCGTTTCCCTGAGCACTGCCCACTTTCTTCTTTGGCCCTTCCATCCAGGCAAGATTCCTATTCTTTTCTAGACAAAGAGAGTCATCGTGAGCAACAGGATCCCGGAATAAAGTAGAGGGAAAGTGGCTTGAGTCCAGGAAAGCCCAGAAGCTTCAGAAGTGCTGTTAAGAGCCTCGTCACTGCTGGGCTGGCTGTGTCAGTTGGACAATGAGGTCGGACAATGCTAAACAGTACGTGGGGCTCAAAGATTAGCAGAAAGAAACCACAGCAAGAAACTGGGAAATATGGATCTGGCCATGGTCACTTTCAGATGATGTATTAAAGTGTTGAAATCTCCCTCTAGACCAGAGATCTCCAAAGCCTGGGCCATGAACTGGTGCTAGTTTGTAGTCTGTTAGGAACTGACAGCAGGAGGTGAGTGGTGGGCAAGCCAGTGAAGCTTCATCTCTCTTTACAGCCGCTCCCCGTCACTCACAGTACTGACTGAGCTCTGCCTTCTGTCAGAGGAGCTGCAGTAGCAGATCGCAGAGGAGCTTGAACCCTGCTGTGCACTGCACAGGTGAGGGAACCAGAGTTCATGCATTTCATGAGAATCATCCCCAAACCATCCTCCCCCCAGCTCTGATCTATGGAAAAATTTCACCTTCCACCAAACCAGTCTCTGGTGCCAAAAAGGTTGGGGATCTCTGCTCTAGACTAAAGAAGCAATGGGGAATAATCCACAGAAAATCAAGCCTCTGTAAATACTGACTAGCCTTAACTCTCAGCTTTTGAAAGGTAGGGTAAGGGATATGGGGAACTCTTTCCCTGGCCTTAATTCTTTCTCCTGGGCTGAACACCGTGGTCTGGGAGCCTTGGGAGAAATAAAAGGAAGAGAATGTTGAGCATAGCCAGATACATGCCTCAGTTATTAGGAAAGGATTCCCAAAGGGGGGGAAAAATCAAAAAATAACCTAAGAGATTCCATGACATGTGAAAAGCCAACCAATAATTGGGAATAATAGCAATGAAGAGAACAAGAAGAGTCATCAAAGAAACAGCATAACCACCATGAAGCTTGCTAATTAGCTCAGATTTTACAAGCGGTCATGCAAAAGATGGAAGGAAAAAAGCATATGAGCTGGCCAATCGATATGAAATATGTCAGAGAGATTCAAGATCACAGGCAGCCATGGATTGTAAATAGTGGCAAACAACAAGATGGACTATTTGGAATAAGACATGACAATGAGATGAAGCCAATAATTGGGAAAGATTGTGTAATGACTGAAGAACACAGCCTCTCATTGGAGGAGCCAAGAGAACTTTCAAGAGCCACTTGTCTCCGGGAGAAGCTCTCTTCTCACACTTATGTTTAACTTATTTACAAACAGAGCCCCATCCCACTATTTCCCCCACTCTTAGCTTATAATTATGATCCATTTACATACTGAATTTCCCAAGCTTCTTTGCAGTGTAGGAGTCTTGCAGCTTGTCATGGGCCAGAGGGATATGAGCAGAATGAGGTGTGAAATCTTTAAGTGTCATCTCCTTAAAGAGAAAAGCCTGATTCTCCGTCTGTCCTTTCTGTCTCTGTAAATCCAGCGGTGGAAGCGTGTGTGACCACAGGAGAGGGGACCCACCAGCTGGGCTCCCTGACCTTTGATTAGAGCTGACTTACTACCCTGAACTGTGGCTTACCTAGCAGCTGAGACAGTCAAGCGTCTGCCTGCAGTGGAGGAGGCCCAGGTTCCATCCCTGGGTCGGGAAGATCCCCTGGAGAAGGAAATGGCAACTCACTCCAGTATTCTTGCCTGGAGAATCCCATGGACAGAGGAGCCTGGTGGGCTATAGTCCATGGGGTTGCAAAGAGTTGGACATGACCGAGTGACTAACACACACACACACACACACACACACACATACACACACACACACACACACACACTACTCTGAACTACGTAAGTTTAGATTTTATGAGAAAAAGACATAGACTTTTAACTTATATAAGTCATTGTATTTGGGAGTGTTCCATTACACCACTTAGCCTAATAGGCCTAAATGAACACAGAATCTAATCATCTCATTGTGTAGAAGAGGCAAAGAGACCCTGAGAGTTCAAGGGCTGACACACAGCCATTGAGTCCCTGTGGGGCTGGTGCTTTGTGGGGAAGTGAGTGGCATGGGGACATGGGCTAAGTAAATCATTTCTGAGTGTGACAGCCAAATTTTGTGCAAAACATCTAACATACACTAAGATTTCAAGTCAAGAGACTTGGAGAACCAGAACTCTGGATTTTCAAGTTCTTGCAAGTTGAGCTCCTTGCCTTTGCTGTCTGACTCTTTGTCCCAGTACACACACACACCCCACATTCCACAAACACATACCACACACACATCACATCACACACACTCTCTCTGCCACATCTAATTCATCTGCAGATCCATGAGAATATGATTATTGCGTGAAGTCCATGAGTTTTGGAGCTGTTTGTGATGCAGCATTTTGGGGGCAATAGACGACTTTGACAATTGCATAAATAATGAATGAGTTCTAATTGTGATACTAGTTATTAGGGAGAAGTATAAGTTTATATAAGAGAACAACTTAACCTCATCTGGACAAGCCAGGAAGGTTTTTCTGAAGGAGGGATATATAAGTTGAGACCAAAAGGTCGAGTTGGAACTGACCTGATGAAGTGATACTGGACTGAAAGAAAGGACATTCTAGGCAGAGGGAACAACAGGTGTGAGGTCCTGAGGCTGGAGATGTTTAGCATCTTTGGAGAATGGAATGAAAGTGTTGTGCCTAAACTTAGGGGTGGAGGGCAAGAAGATGATGAAGATGGAGACGCGGCAGGCACTCAACCATGAGGTGCTTGGGAACCAGATTATGCATTTTCTTCTTTTTTTGCTCTTTTATTAGACCTTGTGACTTTGTAAGGAGCTTTAAAATAGAGAATGACATAATCAAATTTCCATTGCCGCAACAGTTCTCAACCTGGTGTCAGGAATGGGTGCAAGTAGGGAATGAGTGTGAAGAGCTGACTCACTGGAAAAGACTCTGATGCTGGAAAGATTGAAGGAGTGAAGAGAAGGGGACAACAGAGGATGAGATGGTTGGATAGCATCACTGACTTGACGGACATGAGTTTGAATAAACTCCAGGAGTTGGTGATGAACAGGGAGGCCTGGCGTGCTGCAGTCCATGGGGTTGTGAAGATTTGAACACGACTGAGTAACTGAAATAAACTGAACTGAGAGAATGAGTGGTGTTGGGAGACGAGATAAGAGGCTGTCTTATCACTCCTGGTAAGGAGTTTCCTTGGTGGCTCAGAGGGTAAAGCATCTGCCAGCAATGTGGGAGACCCAGGTTCAATTCCTGGGGAAGGAAATGGTAACCCACTCCAGTACCTTTTCCGGGAAAATCCCATGGATAGAGAAGCCTGGTAGGCTACAGTCCATGGGGTCGCAAAGAATCAGATATGACTGAGTGACTTGATTTTTACTTTATCATCTCAGGGAGGGATAATGGTGACTTAATTGGTGGTCTAGAGCTGGAGACAAGGAGAGTTGTTTAGGAGACAGGGATGATGGGATTTGGCCATTGATGAAACAGAGGCTGGGAAAGAGGCAGCGTCAAAAATGTTTTCCAGGCTTCTGGCATGAATCCTTGCGTACCTGGTGTGTGCCATCATTGGTATGGAGAAAATCAGAGGAAGGGCTTATCTAGAGGAAAACCATGAGTTCTCTTTTTATGATCTTGGGCAAGTGATAGCCTGTGAGTTTCAGGTTTTTATCTGTAAACTGGGAATGATAACGCTAGGCTTGTTGAGAAGATCAAGTGAGATCACACATGCAGAAGAGCTGTGTGAGTCCGAACACACAGTTCAAAGTAGGATCTTGTTACTTCACAGAGACAGAGGGATAGAGGGGAGCAACAGAAGGTTGATAAGCTGAAGGGGTAAAAGGACAAGCTGACCTTGAACCAAATCTGTCTGGTCTTTTTGGGAAAAACCAGTGAGGGAGGCAGAGCCAAACCTTGAGGCCTCATCTGAGATGTTGTTTTCTAAGCCCTGGGAGGCCCTGCTCTTTGTAACTGCTTCAGGCTGGAAGCAGAGAGCAGTTCCCACTTCTGACCACCACCGTCAGGACACACTGTCTCCATTAGGGGTAAGTCTTCTGTGCACCACGGAAAATCCTTGAAGTTAGACCCTGCTGGTGCAAATCTGGAGTTGGGGTGGGCGTGATGAGAGCCTGCTGCTGTGGCCTAGACAACTCTGATCTGCTTAACGTGTAACAATCTAGGCTGTTTGCTGTGCTCCAGAAACCATGGTTTCTTGGGAGGCCATCAGTGATGCTTTTTATTGAAAACTATTCATTGACCTACCCTTGCCATACTCTGCAAATGAAGTTTCTGTCCACGTGGTTGCTGAGGCCAAAACCATAGGAGTCCTTAATTTCTCATCCCTTTGCCCCCACAGCCCCTCATCACTGAGAATGACCAAATTTAACCCCCTGTTCTCCACACACCCACTGCCACGACTGCAGCATTTTCTTCCATCTGAGCTGCTGCAGACACCGCCTCCTATCTAGTTCCCAAAGAGCAGCTCAGGCTATCTTTTAAAGCACGAACAGTCCACTTCACTCTGGGCTTAGAAGTCTTCGTGGGTTTCCCCTCCTCATTTAGAATAAATCCAAACTCCTTGCAATGGTCCACAGGCCCTGCACACCATGGCGTGAGCGAGGAGCAAAACCCGCAGTGTTGATTTATTTTAATTATGGCATAATTAGCCCTGGGTTACTTTGAGTCACTTTTTAGGTCTTGGTGCGTCTGCACTAGCCTGTGCTGCTGATTTTATCTTGCTTAATCCTGATAAGCCTAGAAACTGAGCAGTGATCCTTGACCAGGAGAGGAAAGTTCTCTGCATCTGCTCTGATCACCAGTGTCCCAGTGAGGGAGGGAAAGATGACCCCTTCCAGGATGGGGCGGGACTTCTCGTGTCTGACTAGCTACCTGACAGAGTTGGAGAGGACAATTGCCCAATCAGAGCAGATGCCAGCCAAAACCCAAGCATGTGGCCCGGGTGCCTGCTGGTTGAGTACTAGGCCCGCTCATGTTCTTGACGTTCAGCCTTGTCTACCTCTGTTTGGCTCCTCATACTGAGAAACTGATTGCCTTTGAGTGTTTCACCAGCTTCCCCTTCTACCGGGCATTCTCACCCTCCAGCTTCTGGGCAGGCTTAAACCTCCCTGGCCCTTAGGCCCCAACCCCCAGTTTAAAAGGCCTCTGGTGGCCCTCCACCTAGACTGCTCCCCACCTGTGATGACCTGCCTGGCCGTCTCATTCCTCCCTGCTTGTAGATGCCTGTCCTCTCCGATAGCCTGAAGGCTGCAGGAGAAGAGGGCCTTCAGCCGGTGGATGTATCCCAGGGCCTGGAACCGTGTCTGGCAGAAAGCAGGCCCTCGGCAATCATGGCTGGATGATAAGCCAGTTGGTGGCACTTCCCAGGAGTGGACCCATGTGCTTGGTTGGGGCCAGGCCTGGGAGGAGATGCTTGCAGCTGCGGTGCCCAGGGCGTGGACAGGTTGGTGGACAGTGTGGGCTGAACGTGGAGCCCCGCTCATTGTTATAGGAAGGACAGCTGACCTGGGTCTCAGGAAAAAAAGCGTGACAAGGAGCTGCTTTTACATTCCTTTCATCCTAGGGGCTGCAAGGATAGAAGGTCAGTGGGCTCACTTGGAAAGCTAATTCCATCTACCCACAAAAGTGCTGTTTGAATTTTGCCTTTAAAAACTTTTGGTACCAAGTCCAGTGGTGGGAGTAAGGGGATCTCCCTTCACCAGCAACAATTCTCCAACAACATCTGTTTGTCCCATGAGTCAGCTCGCTTCTGACCCTCCCTCCCAAGACAGCATCAGATCTACAGGTTAGGGGGCTAAGCCCACCCACGCCCTTCAGACCCAAGTGCAAGTCCTCACTGTCCCCTGTGCTTCTCACTGACCTGTTAAAGATCGGGGGCCCCCGGGACTCCCTGCTTGATGATGTCCATTTACCAGAGCACCTCAGAACTGAGAGAGACACTTAGTTATTAGAATGTTTACTGGCTAAATCGTGTCCAGCCCTTGGCTACCCCACGAACTGTAGCCCACCAGGCTTCTCTGTCCATGGGTTTTTCCAGGCAAGAATAGTGGAGTGGGTTGCTATGCCCTCCTCCAGGGGATCTGCCCAACCCAGGGGTTGAACCCAGATCTCCTGCTTGGCAGGCAAATTCTTTATCACTGAGTGACCTGGGAATCCCCTAGTTACTAGATTACTGGTTTGTTATAGAAGGACGTAACTCAGGACAGCCGGATGGAGGAGGTACTGAGGGTGAGTTGTGGTGAAGGGCACGTCCACTCCCTCTCTGGGTACCACTCTCCCCACATCATGATGCGTTCACCATCCTGGCCACTCTCCAACTCAGTCCTTGGGGTTCTTATGGAGGCCTCATCACACAGGCACCATTGATTCAATTATTGGCCATTGGCAGTCAATTCAAGCTTCAGCCGCTCTCCTCTCCCCAGAGGATGGGGTGAGACTGAAAGGTCCAACCCTCTAATCATGTGATTGGTTCCCCTGGCAACCAGTCCTCATCCTATGGGGACATCCCCAAAGTCATGTCTTTAACATAATAAAAGGCATTTTTAAAGCTCTCATCTCTAGGAAATTCCAAGGGTTTTAGGAACTCCTGCTAGAACCAGGACAAAGACTATATACTTCTTATTGTAAATCAGAGTATCAGCCCTACAAGACTATTAACATGCACAAAGTCACCTGATCATGTTGACTAGTTTAACAACCCCTTCAGTTCAGTTCAGTTCAGGTGCTCAGTCGTGTCCAACTCTCTGAGACCCCACGGACTGCAGCACACCAGGCCTCCCTGTCCATTACCAACTCCTGGAGGTTGCTCAAACTCATGTCCACTGAGTCAGTGATGCCATCCAACCATCTCATCCTCTGTTGTCCCCTTCTCCTCCCACCTTCAGCAGCCCCTTAGATGGCAGTGAAGAGTCTTTACCCTTCTTCCTTTCCTTGCATCTCCTGCGTGGACAACAGGCTCCCTTCCAGAAAGAGCTGCTTTTCCTCAAGTGCACACTCGGCTTGTCAGGGCCAGTCCCTGTGAGCTCAGCACCAGACCTTCTACCCTGGCACTGGGGGTCAAGCCGACTGGGCAGGACGGCCCTGGGCTTTGGGGCATCTGAC
Organism: Madoqua kirkii; assembly: GCA_006408675.1. NCBI lineage: Eukaryota > Metazoa > Chordata > Mammalia > Artiodactyla > Bovidae > Madoqua > Madoqua kirkii. Next base: position 44,828 of record SJYC01057473.1, read on the forward strand.
CCTGACTTAGAGTCACGGCTTGTCCCGGTCCCACTGCGGGGCTGTGTCACCTCTGAGGGTCTCCCTTTCTATAATAGCGAGAAGGACAGCAGTGCTGAAGTCACCTGGTCTGGACTCAGAGCTCTTCTGCCTGAAACACCCAGCAGGGGCTGTGGAGTGAAGGGTGGTCAGCACCTTCCAGCTCTGAGCTTCTTGGGAACAGAAATCACATCTCCTGTTCTCTGCTATTCCCCAGAATCTCCTGGTCCGGAGAGAGGAGTTCAATGAACCTGACCGACCGACCCATGCCCTTTTGGTCTTTTCTAGCATTTCCTACCTGATTCTGAGAAGCAGAAGCATGCACCTTCCAGAATGGCCCCGCTGCTCACTGGTCCTGCTGCCAGAGGCAGAATTGCTGGGAGGAGCCCCTTGGAAGGGCCAGGGCACCTCCGAGAGACCAGAAGGGGAGAGGCTTCTAGGGGAGACGGGTGGGGGGCACAGGAGAAGCACTGAACGGGGGTGGTTTCCTGGGAGTTTGGGGAGTTCTGAGAGCAGCATGCCATAAATGAAGAAAAAGGAATTGAATCTTTGGGAAAACGAGGCTAAAGAGGCCCAGGAGTGCAGAGGAAGGTCCAGATGGTTTGACACAGTAGTGAAAACAGCACTAAATTCAGGCCGAGACAGCTGTGGTGCCTGTTCCAGTCCTTTCTGAGAGGGGGTATTCATAGAACTGTCCCAACCCCCCCTCCAGTGTTTCCTGATTCCTGCTGGAGTGTCTGAAGGGACTGGTGTGTCCCCCAGAAGTGCCAAAATGTGAGGGATGGATGGGCTCATGGATGGGGTGCGGCTGGTTACACAGGACCAGCCTGTGAGCGAGAAGCTTCCGGACCACTCAGAGCTTCTCTGAGACACGCTCCATCCCTCCACAAATATTATTTTTGAGCAGGAAGGCCTTTGGCAAGTGCTGGTCTGCAGTACACGCTCTGTTGCAGGGAGAGTTGAAGGCTTTAGTCTGGAGGTACTAAACTCCAAACTGGTAGCAAAGTCGGAAACAGCCCCCTGTCTTGGAAGGCACGTGCAGCCTTTTGAAGATTGACTTACTAATTGGCATTAGCCCTGGCTGAACTCATGAAGGGACAATGTTCACCCCAGGGAAGCCCTTATTCCTCTGCCCTCCCCTTTCCTTCACCTGCCCCGTCCCACCTCCTCCCCTCTCCCGCGGCCCCTACTTTTCTGCACGTTTGTGTCTCTATCCATCTTCAAAAAGGATCTGAAGCCTGGCCTGACTCAGGTTTAAGTGACTGATAACAGCTTATCTCCATGAGATTTGGCTTGAATATGGGCCACAGCTTTCAGCTAAGGAAGGGAAGTGTTGGTGGTATTTTATTTTATATTGTGGGTGGTATTTTAATCAGACTCTGACGCTGAAGACCTGATCCTTTCAAAGATGAGACAGTGAAGCGGGTGGAGTTGGCTGCTCTCTCTGTTTGGTCCCACTGTCATATGACCAATGATCAAGAAGAGATTTAGTGATTCTTTAGTCTTGGGTTCCAAGATAAGGATTGTTTGATCAGTCTGGGGGACCCCAGGGTCTGCCCTGTCACAACATACCTTGGTCATTTGAAAAGGGTGATCCAAGAACCAGACTTTGAGAAAAAACGACCTAGTTCTGCATTTGACTGGTGAGGACCAAGCATGGGGGCGATGGTAGGCAGAGAATGTCGGCTGCCATGTTAGCAAACAAAGGATGTTGCAGCCATCAGTCATCAGCCACTGCAGCTGCCTGCCTCTGACCCTCTGCCCTGCACCTTGGGGGGATTTAGGATAGAGAAAAATAAGATAGGTCTACATCTAAGGGATCATTTCAATGAGTTTAAACTTTTGCATTTTCCCATGCAGAGAAAAGTGTGAAATTTATTACTTGAGATGCTTGATTTCCTTTAATTTTTTGATAGTCCAACTACCTGATTTTATTTTTTTTGCTAAATCTCCAATATATCCTGGCTCCTCCCTTACCTCTTCGTGCTTTATTTCACTGAATAAAACACAGCTCTCCATTTTCAGGTTGTGCTTTTTTTTTTTCATTTGACAGTTCCTTCCTGCCTCTTGCTTCAGTGCCAGGGCAGGTCCCGGGGTGGGTCACAACAGTAGCTGCTTCAGCCAAACCCCCAGCACCGGCCACTCAGCGATTCTTGAAGGTTTCAAATCACGGATGTCTTGTAAATCGTCTGCCTGCAATGCAGAAGACCCGGGTTCGATTCCTGGATCGGGAAGATCCCCTGGAGAAGGAAATGGCAATTCACTCCATCACTCTTGCCTGGAAAATCCCATGGATGGAAGAGCCTGATAGGTCACAGTCCATGGGGTCACAAAGAGTCGGACATGACTGAGCGAATTCACTTCACTTCACTTCACTTCACTTCTTCCAAGGAGAACATGAAGCACAGCCATCTGCCAGCCAGCCCAGGCAGGGGACAAGCCCAAGTCCAAGCTGGTCCCTGCAGACTCCACCCATGGGGCACAGGAGGGACCAAATTCTCTCCCCTGACATCGAGAGGCTCTGCAGACCTGCCCCTCTGGACTCCTGCCCACCACCTGCCCAGATCTAGAGTGACTTTGATCAGACAGGTTCCTCCGCAAGCCCCCAGCTTCTTCTCAAGAGCTTTGAGCTTCTCTGGCTAGACAAGAATTTCCTCCTCAGGCAAGTCCCACATAAAAACCAAAGCTCCCATATCCAGGTCCTGGTTGAGAAGGGAACTCTTTCTTAGTCCAGAGGGAGAGAGTAAGGCTGGAAAATAGACACCGCCTTCCACAAGTTCATAGCAAGCAGCCAGAAGTGGCATTAACCTATTATTTGAATATAAATCCCCAGTCTTTTCATGGCTCTGAAATAGCCCTGTTCTCTGCCTACCTACGGGAAGGCTCTCTGCAGGAAAACTATCCCAGAGGAAGGGAGAAGGGACCCCCACCATGAGACACCAGCGTGCTGGGCAGGAGGTTACTGTTGACCTCTGCTCATGACCTGCGTGGTATTAGGAGAGCAGGGAATCCCTCTCTCTTGCCTTCCTCACCCCGTTCTTTCTTCTTTGTAGTTTTATGCCTTTTTCTAGTAGGAAAGCCACACATCTGCTAACAAGAGGTCTGGGTGTATATGAACATGGCTCCCACATCACCTGCAAGTTTTGGCACTTAATTCCCCAATGTGTTTTCGAGAGAAGTGGCATTATCCTCAGCCTCCAGATTAGGAGACTGAGGCTTGGAACAGTTCACCATCAGCATGTCCAAGGTCACCAGGCTGGTCCGCAGGAAGGGGTGGAATTTGAGCCCGAACTTGTGAACTGCAATTCTTTTCTCCAGAGGTGATCACAGCCCAGTGGCAGGTCTGTAAGAATAAAATATCTCTGCACCATGGCGACTGCCTCATTTGCCAAAGAGAGGGATGACACAGTCGTTGCATCTTTGCAGGCCAAGGAGGCTGTTTAGGAAGTTACCCAAGGAGGGGAGGGGGAACAGTGAAGAAGAACCAAAACACCTCGAGGAATGAGCAGGGAGGGGCCAGAGAATCTACTCTGGGGAACAAAGCAGGTGCTAAAGGTACACATGTCAACCAGATGGCTGAAATTCCAAAGCCAATGGGATCAAAGTCTATGAAGCTGATGGGAAGAAGAGGCAGAAGACTGTCTGGAACACCCAGTTTAAGGACCTTCCTGGAAGAAGTATGCTGCTGCTGCTGCTGCTAAGTCGCTTCAGTCATGTCTGACTCTGTGCGACCCTGTAGGCAGCAGCCCACCAGGCTCCACCATTCCTGGGATTCTCCAGGCAAGAATGCTGGAAGAAGTATAGATTACAATAAACAAAAGTTCTGCTATTTCAAAGGTAGTCAGTTTAGGGAGGAAAATAAATTTGCGTGTTGTGACTCCATAAAAAAGTAACCAGGGCCAACATCTCCTGCCTTGGAGGCCAAGGTCAAATAGAAGAACCAGAACCTTCTCTCTTCCGCCATCACCACCTGACCCCATGCCATCCCCCCGACTCCAGGGGCTGAGTGAGCTGCCTGCCCAACCTTGAATTCTAAATCCAGTCTTAACTTCATAAACTTTCCATCTCCTCCCTCATCAGCTCTGGCACATTCTGTTTTCTGCTTTGAGGGAGTCACCAGCTTGATAGACTACAGGCAACCTGCCTGAATTTTACATCCAATTTATAGGGTTCTGGTTCTAGGAGTGTCTGAGGAATCCATGGTGAAGGCTGCTCAATGGGCCGTGTAATCCCTTTGGAGATGACGCGTCCTGGCTTTTGCACATCGGTGTGTGCCTTCCTCTGACTTCTGTGTTTGTACCGGGGGACGGGGCTGGGACACGATTTTGGTGACTTGTATGCGTGTGACCAATCCGCCAGGAGAGAAGGCCTTCTTTCGGAGTCCTGGCGGCCGCGGCTTCTTGCAGCTCTCTGCAGCCTCTGGTTCCTCGCCTCGGGCTTTGAGTCTGGCCTCCAAAGGCAGGGCAGGACTTTGTGATGCCAGGTCCTGACTCTGACCTCATGCCTCCCTGGGAAGAATCACTAGCTTTTGCAGACTGCTCTGTGACCTTTAAGAAGGATGGAAGGTCTTGGAGCACCCGGGCAGGCAATCCTGATTAATCTCCTCCTCTGGTCTGCAGCTGGCAGGCTCTTTCCCCATTCAGAGGGCGGATTTTCCTGGCCTTTTCACTAAATCTGCACTGCATTGCCTGGGCTGCCTCCTCTTGCTCAGTTGAGGCAAATGATTTGAAGCTGATCACCACCACACACATACCACCATCCTCCTTCTGCCTCCAGACACGGCTTCATCTTTGCTCGCCATCCTCAAGGCCCGAGTCAACATGCCCTGCTGGACTCACCAGGAGAAGACCCTCCTTCCCCTTTAAGTATCACAGCACGTAGAGCTTTGCACAGTCACTTGATGCATATTATATCTTGGCAGCCAGGAGCCCAGTGGCAAACAGATGGCACACTGAAGTTGGGTAATTTCATAATATTCATGAATATTTAATACAGGAACTTCTACAAAGGTGTGGGAAGAGGGTAGGAGAAGTGTGAAGGTGTAGATTCCCCAGCGCTGGCATCCAGGAATGTCTTATCCACCTCTGTGCTTGAAGGAATGAGGGCAGGTCAGTACCAGGACCAGCTGGGCTGGACCTTTGTTAGAGGGAAGTGTTCAGTTTGCAGAGACCTCTTGAGATGGACATGGGAAAGCAAATGTCCTGATCTAAAAACAGGAGGGAAGCGGGCATGGCACAACCTTAAAAAAAATGACATAGCCAAATGATATGAAGAAACTGATTAGAATCAAATAGGTCTAAGGCAGCAGATGAGTTAACTTCCACTAGACCTTGAGCCTCAGTACAGGCTCAGTGTAATACCCGGCAAGCTAAATGACACATACATCCACAACGCCATGCGAAGTTCCAAGGGTCAAAAAGAGGGCAGCAGCCCAATTTCTGGAAATCTCCACTCCATCCCCCAAAATAGCTGAAATACTCCTCCCACTCATTAGCCCACGAAATTACCCACTCCTATAAAAACGGACGACCCCAAATCCTGCGGCTTCTCGCCTTCCAAGATGGTCCATATTCTGTCTGTTACGTGCATTTCTCTCTAAATACATTCACTTCTTACTCATCCCTTTGTGTCTCACTGAATTTGTTCTGCAATGAGACATCAAGAACCTGAGCTTTCTGAAGTCCTGAGACCAGGTTTGTGATTTAGTTGGAAGATCACGGGTTCAAGTCCCGGTCTGGGTTACACAGCTTCAGTCTTACTGCCCTCCTTCCTCCCAACCACCGTTGAATCCACCCGGAATCGAGAGGACATGAGCCTGCTGTGTGGTTCAAGAAGTAGGTCCTTGACTGTGCCTCCCGAGCCAAGATCAGTTTGGTGGGTCTACTGTCCTCAAGGCCGGAATAAAAAGCTTTGCTCAGATCAGGGCTTAGCAGGTTATGGACTAGGGCCAGGGCTACCCACTCCCTGCTGTTGTAAATAAAGGCTGCCTGGGACACAGCCACGCTCCGTTTCCCCATATTCTCCATGGCAGCTTTCTGACTATAGAACAGAGCTGAGTAGTCCCAGAAAGAGACCAGGTCACCCCAAACCCAAAACGCTGACTACCTGGGCGTTGACAGAAATGTTTGGTGAGTTCTCACTGGATGAGTCCCAAGGCCCCTCTGGTTGTAGGGATCGGTGGTGAAGTGCCATGCTTTGGATGGCTTAGCATCTCACCATGGTGGGGGTATGTGGATGCCCCCTGACCTGCCTGGAGGCTGCCTGCAGCCGGTCTCCATGGGCCCCAAGCCCTGTTTCAGGGGCTACGGCCAAGGAGACTGGCGATGGCAGGCGGGTAGGTTGTAAGTGCTACCCACCCATCAGGCTCCCCCAGGCAAGCTCAGTGGAGAAGGGATGGAGTCGAGGTGGCTAGCCAACACGGGCTGTCTCCAGCAAGATGGGAAATTGCACCTCGGCCCAACTTTATGGGCTGCCTCTGCTGTCTAACCTCCACTCCCTGACATCCCTTCCAGAATCAACTGTTTGCACTCAAAACTTTGTCATAGGCTGCCTCTGGGAAACCCAGATGAAGACTCGCTCTCTGTGGCTGGATGCGCAGGTAGTTAATATACACGTTGTTCTCATCGGCAGTCCTGTGTCTTCCATTACTGCCCATATTCTAATCCAAACAATGACGCTGGAAATTTTAGCTAATTTAGGGAAACAAAAGCTTGCTGCCAAGAGAGTGGCCTAGGAGACAGGGCTGAGTTCTGTGAACTGGGGTATCTTGGGGACCTCAGTTCCCTTATCTGTACGGTTAGAGGATCACATGGCACGATTCCCCCAATATCTGAGTGTTCCCAGCGCCATGAAATCGGATCCAAGTTGTCTTGCTAATCTCGTGGCGGTAAGGAAAAGCAGACATTTTCACAGTCTGCCCTGCCGAGGTGTTTTGTGATAAGGGCGTGTTTTTTGTCCTTTCCTAATGCAGCAGTGGGGGGTGGGGAGGTAGTCCCTAGTGAGGGAAGACCAAGATGTGGAATTAACTACCTTGACCTCATTCTCTGGCAAACTCTCCTCTTCCCTATCATCACCCCCTTGCCTCCCACTCTTGATCTCACCTCTCTGTCCTTCTGGTACCCAGCTTACAACATCAGGGTGAGCAAAGAGCAGAAAAATAATGAGTTTAATCCTATGTGCTTTGGCTTCTGAAAGTAGGAAGATTTACCAAAATCTGTCTAGAAAGATTTTTAAAACTTCTCGGTCACCTGGGATGTGACTTCTACCTTTGCAAATTTTACCCCTGGAGAAGGAAATGGCAACCCACTGCAGTGTTCTTGCCTGGAGAGTCCCATGGAAAGAGGAGACTGGCGGACTACAGGCTATGGGGTCACAACAGTAAGACACAACTTAGTGATTAAACCACCACCTCTAAATCACACCCTTTATCCCTAAACTCAAAGAGTTGGAAGGAAATGTCTATTCACAATAAAATCATCATAAATAAGACAGGTATAACAAATATCACACTATCATAAATATTAAATGTAAATATTTATTAAGAACCTGCTGTGTACCCCTAAGGACAGGGAATATACATGGTGAGTAATTGGGCAGAGACCACAGTCACTGGGTAAATAATCTCTCTAATAAGTACAACATTGCACTGGACGACCCGTGCTGTGCAGAAAAGGTACTGGTAGGCGTGACATGTGTGGTGGGTGCCTGATGCCCATTGGGGCAGGTGGGGAGGGCTCTCCTGAGGTCTGGAAGGGGCGGGTATATATCAAGTGTGCTGGATCCTGGGACAGACACGTGAGTAGAGGAAGTGGAGGCCAGGGTGGCCCAGGTACAGAGGCCAAGGAGAGAGTATAGGAGATGGAGCTGGAGACGCAGAGGGACAGGAGCGATAATCCGTGCATTCATCCATCACTCTCGTGTTCATCAGTTCACTCACTCACGCATTCATTCACTCACTCATTCAGCAAATGCATATCAAATCCCTCCCACGTCTGGACGCTCTTGTGCGCTCTGCAGCTACAGTGATAAATAACGCAAAGTTCTTGACTTTAAGAAGCGGACATCTTTTTGGATAAGACAGATCATGAGAATGAAAATGAATACATATATAATATAATTCAGGTGGGGGTAAGTGCTGGGAAGAAAAAGAAGACCGAGGAAGCTTAGAGGGAGCCGTGGATGAGGGGGTAGGGAGATGATTTCAGGCCCTTTTGGTTCCTTGAAGGTGCTGGACCTTCTCCAAAGAGCAGCCCTGCCCTCCCAGTCGCCTTGTGAAGCCAAGAAGAGCAGAGAGCAAAGCCTCTACTCATTCTGGCCAAACAGAAATGACATAGGAAGAGCAGGATTGTAATCCTCCAGGTTAAGACATTTTTGTGTATTTATTTGCCATCCTAGAAAATGCAAGACCTTGGCGAGAGGAAATACCTCAGGGAGCAGGTTTGGGGTCAGGTTCCCCAGAGGGAGGGATGAGCTTGAAGGCCTTGCCCTGGCTGGATGCAGAGAACTTCAGCCACCCTCTTCAGATAAACAGATAATCAGGAGGCGAAGGGGCTGTGGCTGACGGGCCCGACAAGCTGGCAATTTCCTTGGAGCGGCTTCTCAGGCTGGAGGCCACTAGGAAGGGGGTGTCGGGAGAGGGCACTTCCGGGCGCTAGAGGGGAGAGAGGGCCCCAGGGCAGTTTTGAGTCAGACTCCTGCTGACTTGATGTGAGTGGTGTGTCTGTGCCCCCACTGAGCCCAGTGCACAGGTCTGAGTCTGCCCCTGGCCACAGAAACTCCTTCTCCACACCCTGGCACTTGGAAAACACCCCAGAGTCTTGCAGGGGAGCATGTGGTCCCTGTCGCGCCTGTCATCCAGGAGATGCTCTGGAGTCCAGTTCCCGTGAAAAAGCCTGAGTCTGTATGTGCACGCCTCACGCACATGTGTTCATGGGTGTAACAAATCACAGGCCGGTGCCAGAGAAGGGCGGAACCCAGCGCCTTTCCCACAGAGCTCACGGTGTGGACGGGGCCACGGACTGTCCTGGTTCAGGGCAAGTCTGAGATGCTCGGAGCGTGATGCACTCAGTTTGGTGGGTTGGGGGGCGTCAGGGAAGGGCTTCTGGAGCGTGACCATCTGACATCTGACTCAGAAGGCAGGTGTGTGTGTGTGCGTAAGACAGAGAGAGACTGACAGAGAACTCTCAAATGTAGAAGCTGCCTTGGGGATCACATGAACATCGAATAAAGCTCACCTTATAGATGAGCCTCGTATGCCCTGCATATTATTATGCCACTGGTATGCAGTTTGCATTTATTAATATGTATCTTTTAAATTGTTGGTAAGTCATTTAGAGCTGTTCTTCTTAGTTCTTCTTTCTCACTGTTAGGCTCCGTGGTCTGTGTTGCTATGACCGTGGACATAGAACACAAGGACACACAGACCCAAGGGTGAGGTTGGAGGTGACAGCTACTCACTCCAGAGTCTCTGGGCGGGGCTGTGGTCATATCCCCGGGGCACTGATGCAAAATCAAGATCATTCTACATCATCCAATTTATGTGCCTTTAAGGAAAAGTTAATTGGCAAAAACAAATGTACTGGATAAGTATTTCTTTTTTTTTTTCTGATCACTTTGCTGAGATTTTAGTGGAAAATCTAGTGAGTCAAAGTGGCTGTAGGGGGAAAAGGTGGTAGGACTTGAGAAAAAAGTGGCTTCTGGGGCAGAGGGGTCCTCTGGATACCATGTCCCTTTGGTTTCCACTGAAAACTTGGTAGGGAA
>SJYC01057474.1:0-18988 GCA_006408675.1 Madoqua kirkii
CTGTAGGGGGAAAGGTGGTAGGACTTGAGAAAAAAGTGGCTTCTGGGGCAGAGGGGTCCTCTGGATACCATGTCCCTTTGGTTTCCACTGAAAACTTGGTAGGGAATACAAATGACTCTCCTGGCTGAACTGGGAAAGAGGAGTTGGTTAGGGCAGGTGGGGATGAAAAGAAAAAGTGTAAGGACTCGGGCACACCCAGTGGAGGTGAATGCCAGTGGTACACCCAGGCGTCTGCTTTCTTGAGCCCTCTGGTTAGAGCCTTGGTGGACTCTGCTGAACTCTTGCTCACCTGCTTGGCGCAGAGCACATCCTTCGAAGAGGGGTAAGATGTGTAACACACCCCGGGAAAGATGGGACAGCCCCCTCTCTGCCCTCAGGGGGAGAGTTCCACGCGCTGATTTTCACTTGCCCAGGGCTCAGGTCACAGCCCCAGGCTCCCCTCCACGCAGGCTGGGGATCTGTCCGTGTGGGTGGCGGGACTAGAAAGCCGCCCTCCCAGATGCCGCAGTCCTGTGACCCGTGGAGCCGTGGTGCCACCTGATGGCCAAGACGGGGAACAAGCTGGGGACTCAGGAGGGACTGGGCTGGACGGTCCCAGCTGCAGCCCCAGCTCTGGTGGGCACTGTGACTTGGCAGGCCTGACCTCGTGGTCTCGCAGTTCTCAACCTGCGGGCCACAGGGCTGGGGCTCTCGGGCTCCAGAAAACATCTGAGGGACCCACTCTGTGCTGGGTTCAGTAGCGTTGCTAGAGTCAGGGAGTGTGTGTTTTGGGAGTGGTTCATCAAAGCAGAGGCCAAAAAGACTGGGCCCCAGTGAGTCTACACAACCCGAGGAGACAAGATTAACCCAGAAAAAAGATGCCTAGATGTTGCAGTTGATTGTAGGTGGGCTGGAGAGGGGAAACCATGCCCAGGGGCACTCAGAGGGGCAGTGAGTCCAGGGGCAGGGCTTCGTGGGGGGAGGAACTGGACCTGGTGGTATCATGGGGGAGGGGGAGGTGACCCACCACCCCAAAAGAGCCAACTGTGTTTCATGTCTCCTCCCTAGGCTGAATGGTCCAGCTCTTTCAGACCTTCTTCCTGGCCTCACATGCTGTCCTAGGATGCCTTTGAAGGATGCTCTAGGGGAAACCATCGCTTCTGTGGCCCCATTTGTAGGTTAAGGTCCTGAGTAGGCTGAGGGTGCAGACGAGGTTGGCGCAGATGGGGGTGAGGTAAGGATGGAGGGGAAGGAGCTCCAGGCCAGCCGAGCTCTGATCCCCGGAAGTCAGTGGTCCTGGGGATTTTGTACTGTGGGATGCGGTAGGGACCATGTGGGGGTGCAGGAGGAGCTGGAGGACTTCCTTCCCTTCTCTGAAACCCCCTGTTCTTCCCCCAGCCCCCATCCTCCTTTCTCTCTTCCTCTCTCTTTCAGATATCCTTCTTTACTTCTTTCCTCTATTTCTGTAAAACTTCTTTATTGGGCAAGCTCTTGAATTGGGGGAACAAATCAAGTTTAAATTCCTTAAAAATTAGCCAGACTTTCATCTTTTGGGGGCAGTGATTACTTCCTTCTGGGGGGAAAAAAAAAAGAATTGCTAGCATCAGTCACCTGGAAGGGAATATTGGCTGCTTTGGGCAGGATTTATACCCAGCAGGTTATCAGCACCTTTGATAGTGGTTCCTTCTTCCTCCTTTCCTGAAGATGAAGGACACAGAAGGAGAGGGAAAGACAGCTTTCAGGAGTTGATATGTATGCCCTGCAGGTGGAGAATTCCACACACTGAGCTTGACTTGACTTGCTTGACTGTGATGGACAGGCAGGGTAGAGGGGCGGAGGGGAGCTGCTCTGAAGATGGATCTTTTTCCTATGGTCCACATGTGAGCCAGGGGGACCTGTTCCAGGTTGCCTCCAAGGGGACCTTTTGATGTTGCGTGGTGCCCGAAGAAGGGAGCCCAAGCTGAAAGCAGAGCAGTCCGAGGGTAGAGAGTGGGGTCCACATTTGAGTGGTTCCCTTTGAAGGACCCCAGTTTGGGGAATCTCCAGAGGACCCCTGGGACCCCCATCGGAGGGTCAGCTTTCACTAACTGCTAGGCTGGAGAGCAGGAGAGCTTGGCCTCAGATGGAACTGCTCTCTGGCTCAACTCTCCTCCCTGATTCCATCCTCTCCAAACCTGGCAGGACTCAAAATCACAGCCAGTGAATTGGGGCAGGGGTCATGAACCGAGAAGGAGAGCAGAAGGGGCTTCACCTCCCAGAGCCTGGCTGCCAGAGGAGGCCCCTTCTTCGGGAGCCCCCGACCCGCCCTCTCCCTGGATCCTGGTCATCCGTCAGTCCCTGGACCCTTCCCAGAGCCACAGGAGGAGGCACGAAACTCAGATGCATCCAAAAGACTTTTTTTTTTTTCTGCCAGGAACTGGCATTTTCGTGTAGATATCGGGACTAAAAGTCAGCTGGAGATGGCTCACTGTGGTGTCAGCAACACCATGGAAATCTCATGCAGTGCCTTGGAAATTCTCCAAATACACCTTTGGGTCTGTCCCTCTGATCGCCCCACGGGTCAGATGCTTTTCCCTTCAGTCCAATGATTTCTCTTGGTTCAGGTTGTTAACACAGACCTTTAAGGCTCACAGCTAAATTCTGAGAAATGGCTCCATCACCGTGACATCTTCACCAGTTTCCTTTTGTCTCTTTTCTGCATTGCTTGCCTTCTTTGGATATCAAAGAGAGCTTTGCAAAGGCTCCAGAGACAGGCAGGCAGCCCCTTTGACCAGGAGCACACATGGCAACCGGAGCTCCGGGGCTGGAAGAGACCTGAGAGGCCGTCCTGTCCTCACCCCATTCTACAGGAGAGGAGACTGAGGCCCCGCGCTGCGGGCTTGCGCGTGTTTCCGAGCTGTACTGGTGGCTAATCCTGGGCCCTGTCCTGTGTACCAAGGGAAGGAACCTCAGTCTGTGCCAGAAGATGTACACGGCGTTAAGACCTTCCAAGGAATTTACAGCCAATGAAGCCTGTTGTGCTGTTTTCCTTGTGGGGGCCCAGTGTGCAATGGATGCAAAGAGCAGCCCCCTTGGCAGTTCGTGCAGCCCGTTGCCTGCACGGCTGGTCCTAAGGGACCTGGAGATAGCCCTGCCCGGTCAACATCCATGACTGGCACGCTGTCTCCAGTCCAGGCTCCATTCAGGTGTGTGTGGTGCCTCTGAAAAGCCCCAGGGCAGAGGCCAGGGTCTACAGTGGCCAAGTCCTAAAGTCCATCCACACCAGGCTGTAGAACAAAGAACATGTGACTGAGGCCCCCTGCACGGCCAAGATCAAGTTCCCTGGCCGCCAGAAGATCCACATCTACAAGAGGTGGGGGTTCACAAGGCTGAATGAGGATGACTTTTAAAACAGAGTGGCAGAAAAGCAGCTCATTCTAGATGGATGTGGGGTCAGATACATCCCCAGTGACGCTCCCCTGGACAAATGACCAGTCCTGGACTCTTGAGAGCCTTGGCGCTGTCTCCTCCTTACTCATGCCCACCAATGAATCCTACTTTCCTGTTGAAGAAAGGAAAAAAAAAGACTTCCCAAGGTGAAAACAGGATTTTATATTTTCTTTCTAACCCACATCCGCATGAAAATACTGAAGAGGCTTGTATTAGGACCAGGAAGAAAAATGTTTCCTTTCTTTTTATCTTTTTAAAATCCCGCAGAGCTACTGATGCGAGAGATAGAAAGTACAGGACAAGGAGGCAAGGGGTCATGCTAATGCAAAAGGCTCAGAAAGCCCATTCTCCATCCAGAAATCAAACAATATTGTAAAGTGATTATCTTTCAATCAAAAATAAATAAATTAAAAAAAATTTCCCTCCAATCTCTGTGCTTGAAAAGCATGGGAAGGTAATTAGATTTTACAGGGCCATGACTGTCCTCCAAACCCTGCCTGCCTCCACAGTCCTCCCTGGCTGGATACCACCCTTGATTTATCTGTGTGTTAAGAATCCATTTTTAGGGAGATTTTCTTGGCCAGGTTTTAATTTTAAGTCTTTACTGAATTTGTTACAATATTACTTTTGTTTCACTTTTTTTTTTTTTTTTTCAGCCAGGAGGCATGCAGGATCATGTGGAATCTTAGCTCCCTGACCAGGGATCAAACTTGCACCCACTGCATTGGAAGGTGACATCTTAACCACTGGACCACCAGGAGGAGGTCCCCTTGTGGCCAGTTTATGAAGACTGTGTCTTTGGAGGCAGCATGGCTGGGAGCAAGTTTAGACCATTTGCTTTTAGATATAAGGAGAAAGGGAGATGAAGTACCTTTAAAATATGCAACTTACAACCAGCTGAGCCTTGAAGTGCCCAGGGTGAGGGGGCAGAAGGACTCTTTCCATCCAAAGGGAGGGGCGTCCGTCAGGGAAGAAACAGCCTCTGTTTCAGAAGAGGCCCAGCTCAAGTTTCAGATGCTGGGTTCGTTTCCTGTCTGCAGTGTAAGTTTCAAGCTCTTGGTGTGTGCTTTTGCACTCCAAAATAAACAGAGCACCTGGATTTCATCAGTCGGCTGGTAACAGAATCAGGCTCCCAGGTCCCTCGCACGTCCCCACCCCCAGGTAAGGGCAGAGCCGTGAGCCAGCCAGGAGAGTCCAGACAATCTGGTTCCTTGTGGCCTGACTCCGAGTAAACAGCCTGTAGCTGAGGTGGGCCCAGGGGTCTCTTTGAGGCTCTTGTGGCCATTTCTCTAGAGCTTCGCGTGACCTTGGAGTGCCCGGGGACTGAGCTGGGATCTGTAGTACTTGTGGCCCAGAAGGGTGGCTCAAAGCTCCCGTTGGCCAGCAGAGTGTGTTCCGTGATCCACCTCTGACCTCCAATCTGAAAACATTTTGGCACTTTTTTTGGGTTGAAAATAGTGGCAGGAAGAATTTGTTTTCTCCAGAATGAAGACGTTTGCTTTTGGATGTCTGCTCCTTTGTGCAAGGGCTGAAAGGAGGTCACAGCCTCTGCTCGGCACAGGACCGGATGCTCAGGCAGCCAGGCTGGGCTCTGGGTGCAAGATGCTGCGGACACGGCGCTCAGAAGGCGGGGAGGTCAACGGCACCAGGGATTCCCACGGGAACCCCATGAATACTTGGTGATAAGGCAGCTAAAGCAAACTGTTTGTATAAGCACCTAGAAAGAGGCTTAGGGGCGACCAGGAGCTGGTGGATTTGCTGAGACGTTGACATGGAATCAGCTGCTCCCTGTTCTGGAAGGGGCCTTATGGGGTCCAATGGGTCCTGAGTGTCTGGATTGGTCCCCTGGGAGCAGGATGTCTCACCAGGGCACTCTCTTTGTCTCCCTGTGGGAGAGATGCAGACACAGAAGGAGACAATGAGTGGACCCAGCGATGGGCCGGAGGACCCTGGGCGGCCGTGGCCATCGCTGGCTGAACACTCGGCACTGTTATCTTGAACACCGCCCCCTCCTCCTGCTTTATGAGTTGCTTTGGAGCAATCATTGGTTTTCTTTTAGTCTCAATTTGACAAAGCAAATCTATCTATCATTTTGATTTTCTGTTTTAAACAAGCAATTACAATTATACAGCAAAGTGATTCAGTTATACATATGTGTATATATATATCTATATGAATGTACATATATACATATTCTTTTTTATATGCTTTTCTATTATTGTTTATTACAAGATATTGAATATAGTGGGCTTCCCTGGTGGTTCAGTGGTAAAGAATCTACCTGTCAATGCAGGAGACGTGGGTTCAATCCCTGGGTCAGGAAGATCCCTTGGAGAAGGCAATGGAAAACCACTCCAGTACTCTTGCCTGAAGAATTCTATGGACAGAGGGGCCTGGCAGGCTATAGTCCATGGGGTCACAGTGAGTTGGACATGACTGAGACTTATGACTGAGCCGGACTAAACAACAACAACAAAAAAACTGGAATTAGGAGGAACTAAAGGAGCAGAAAAGGGAATAAAGAAATAAAGGGACATGTACATAAAATTATAGCATAAGGAGGGGTGAGGCTGGCTATCTCATATTCTGTAACAGGCAAGGGTCACATTCCAAGAAATCTAAGGCTGGCCTTCATGATACCACAGGAGCTTGGAGGGAGGCCTTCAGGAAAATATCTGCCTTCTTTTTCTAATGTTTCCTGATGTCAGGGACTTCTTCTATTACCCAAAATTGCTTTTGAAGCTGAGCTAAAAGGCACGATAATACAACAAAGGTGAAAAATGACCTCGGCAGGTGAGAACAATGAACTTGGTTAGACACAGAGGTACTAGGGGTGTGTGTGTGTATAATGCTGACCTTTGGTCCAGAGACCAGCTTCAAAGGCACAGTGGCATGTGATGACATGGATGAAGAGGTTCCCTGTGAGGAGCAGAATAACCCCCTTGCGTCAAACCCCTTGATGACTTCCCATGACCCCAGGGGTCAAGTCCAAGGCCTTCACATGCATTGGAAGACTCTGAACCCTCACCTGTGACAATCACCCCCTCATTCTCTGTGGCTCAGAACTCCACTTGGCTTTAAATACAGATGATATCTCTCTCTCCTCAGAAACTGCCCCACACAGGTCTCCACTGAAGCCTCTCTTCACTGTTCATGCACAATGTAATGAGCTTTTATCACATGCCAGCCTCTGTGATGAGTGCCTTAGTCACCAGGGTAAACAAACAAACAAACAAACAAAAAGGTCCCCTGCCTGCCTTCACTGTGTAAGAGGCAATCAGACCTGAATCACATGCTAAATGATGTGAGGCAGACGCGCATAGTGCAGAGAGCCAGACAAAGAGGAAGGGGCACCCTTTAGGGCTTCCCTGGTGGTTCAGTAGTAAAGCATCTGCCCGCAAAGCAGGAGACACCGGAGATGTGGGTTCGATCTTTGGGTCGGGAAGATCCCCGGGAGGAGGAAATGGCAACCTGCTCCAGTATTCTTGCCTGGAAAATTCCATGGACAGAGGAGCCTGGCGGGCTACAGTCCAAAGGGTCACAAAGAGTTGGATACAACTGAGCACACACACACACACACACAGGAACAGTGCGTGCAAAGGCCCTGTGGTGGAGGGGACATAGCTTATTTCAGGAGCTCCAGAAGGGCTCGCGTGGCTACAGTGCAAACACCGTGGGGTAGACCGGATGTGGTGTGGGCTGTCCCTGCTTTCTCGTTCTGGTGCCATGTGTGCAGAGCTGTTCTAGAGGCTAGAACTAGAAAGTTTATCCAGAGTCAACACTTTCTCAACAAGCACTAATTAGGCAGTTCTATTGTGTTGAGCATTGTGCGGAGATGCATAAGGCTAACGTGGTCCGTGACCTCGTGTGGGGCCACACAGACAAATAACCAAGTGGTACCACCCAGGGGAGCGCCCGCGTTGAGTGTGATCCTGGAGCCCGTGGGAGGCAACCGAGCCAGACCTGGGAGGACGTGATGACTGGCTGATTTGGAAGCATGACAGGGAACTTGCCCAGTAAACGGTCAGGAGGAACATTCCATTCAGACTGAATACCGCCGGGTGTGTCTATGGAGCCCAGAGCACCTGGGAACATGTGTGAACGCATCTCTCTAGTTAGGGATATTTCACTCCTGAGAAAGTTTAAGAAGCTCCAGAGACAACTTAGGCTTTGACAAGTGGGCTGGCCTCCTAGCTCCGCCGCTTCTGAGCCACCTGACAGGAGCCTGGGCCTCGTCTAGTTCCTGAAATAAGCCATGTCCCCCCCACCACAGGGCCTTTGCACACACTGTCAAATGGTGAGACGCTGGCGCGTCGAGTTGTCCTCATGAACCAGTGAGGCAATACACTGGTGCTGGATAAAGGTCAGTCACTGCCTCGTTTCCTAGAAATACCTGCCTTTACTTCAATGTCCCTGAGGTCTGTCCTGGGGTGGGTAGAGGGAATCGGGGAAGAGACTGGGATGACAGCGTTTTGAGATGAACTGTTTTGCTGAGGATCTCAATTTCATTATGAAATGTGATGCGAGGTGGTTGGACGGCATCACCGATGTGATGGAGATGAGTTTGAGCAAGCTCGGGGGGATGGCGAAGGACAGGGAAGCCTGGCGTCCTGCAGTCCATGGGGTCGCAGAGAGCTGGACAACAGCAACAACAATGTGAAAAACACTGATCTTTCATGCAAAGGAAGGGAGCTGAAGCACGGAGCAGGGATCCCCCCAGGAGCTGTTGCCTGGGAAAGCACGCCACACGGCTTTCTTCTTTCTGCTGTCCCCCTGGTGTCCCCCAAGTCGGGCTTACTTATTTAACCTTCAACTTGCTCTGGCTTCTTTGCAGGAATTGCAGCCGCAGAGGAAGAGATCTGGAAAGACTCCCCACCCCGTAGACAATGCTGCCACTCTCCCACCCCAGGGCTGGAACCCACGTCTCCTGCTTCACAGCCAGGTTCTGTACCGCTGAGCCACCGGGGAAGCCTTCCTAGCATTTTGAAGCATTCCCCTTCTCTGTCTGACCATTTCTTGTACGTTATCAAATAAAGTCACAGATAAGTGATTTTCAGTTGGTAAAAAAAGTTAAAAATCATGTATAGGGTTTTCTAGTACAAGAGTAACAACATACCAACTAATAAAGCTCCTGTCAACTCCTATGGAGAATTTACAATGATGGAGTCCATTTGTTTTCTGGTTTATTTATTTATTTGATTGTTTTAAGTCTTTATTTTTTTATGCATTTCAAGTTATTTTTGTTCATTTGATGTACGCTCTTTTGGATAAGCAAGTCACTTTTTAAAATTTTTACTGCCAATTGCTCATACAAAGTCAATCAGATTCATCAATTAGCTCAACAATTCCCATGGAAGTTCCATTATTCGAGGAAAACCAATCTTCACTGCAACAACAGAAGAACAAACTTTTCATGAAAAAGTAATAAACACAATTCTGAAATCACTGATCCTGACATTTATGCTCATTTGGAAAAATAAGGATATTGTCTCCTTTGGCGAGGGGACCAGATCAGGAGACTTTCTTCCTGAGGTGCTGCAGATTCACTGTCCCTTAAGAACAATAAGGAACGCTTTGCCTGGATTGCCTGGGAATGCTTCTCTCTCTCTGGGGAAGAGTAACGCTGGCTGCTAGAGTTAGCCTAGAGGGTGCTGGCATCCTGAATTTCCTTTCTTGGCCATCTTCACAACTCACTCCTACTGCTCAGCCTTGGAGTGCTCCTCTAGAAAATGAGAGGCTGGGTCAGAAGATGACAAGGACGATGCTAACCCATACCCAATCTCACTTGGCCTTCATCATCAGCCTCTGATGTCGGGGGTGAGGTTTGTGTCTCATTGCTCAGATGAAGCAACTGACTTGAGAACTAAGAAAATCACATGGCCCGCAAGTGGTACAACCAGGCCTATTGACTCCAAGTGTGAATTCTATTCCAACAGGACCTTTTAAAAATTTGCCATTACTTATCGAGGCTCTCATTACCTCCTTGACAGGACAAAGCAAGAGTGACACGTGCGTAGATCAAAAAGAATGAAATAATGCCATTTGCTACAACGCAGATGGACTTAGTGATTGTCGTACTAAGTGAAGTAAGTCAGAAAGAAAAAGACAAATACCATATGATATCACTTATATGTGGAATCTAAAATACCACACCGAAGAACGTATCTATGAAATAGGAACAGACTCACAGACATAGAGAACGGACTTATA
Organism: Madoqua kirkii; assembly: GCA_006408675.1. Taxonomy (NCBI): domain Eukaryota; kingdom Metazoa; phylum Chordata; class Mammalia; order Artiodactyla; family Bovidae; genus Madoqua; species Madoqua kirkii. Next base: position 9,619 of record SJYC01057474.1, read on the forward strand.
GTTGCCAAGGGGGAGAAGGTTAGGGGGGAAGATTTAGGATTAGCAGATGCAAGCTATTATGTAGAGAAAGGATAAATAAGCTCCTGCTGTGTAGCACAGGAGCTATATTTAATATACTGTGATAAACTAATGAAAAAGAATATATATATATATATATATGGATAACTGAGTCACTTTGCTGTACACTAGAAATTAATATGACATTGGAAATCAACTATACTTCAACAAAATAAAAATTTTTAAAAAAGAGTATATTTATATGGGTAGGTAAAGGCTGACTGACTTCCATAGTAAAATATTAGAAATCTACCCTGCATTCTTGAGGGGGAAAATATGAATTCTCTAATGTTGGGTGCAGAATTATATGTCTATTTGGTCTAGCTTGTTCACTGAGTTTTACAAGTCTTCTAAATCCCTGATGATATATATATATGTATTTCTTTTTGTCTTTGGATCATTCAAATATAAAAGAGTTCTTTTTATCAAGAAAAATATTCCAATATGATGGTGGACTTACTTTTTCACCTTGAAGATTGACTTTGGTAGTCACTTTGCATATTTTGAGTCTATTTTTAAACTTATAGTCTAAAAATAGCATCTATCTTAGTCTCTATGGATGCTACTAAAAATACCATAGACTGGGTGGCTTATAAACAACAGAAATCTATTTCTCACTGTTCTGGAGGCTAGAAGTCCAAGATCAAGATGCCAGCAGATTTGATGTCTGGTGAGAAATATCAATAATCTCAGATATGCAGATGACACCGCCCTTATGGCCGGCAGAAAGCAAAGAAGAATCAAAGAGCCTCTTGATGAAAATGAAAGAGGAGGGTGAAAAAGTTGGCTTGAAACTCAGCATTCAGAAAACTAAGATCATGGCATCTGGTCCCATCACTTCATGGCAAATAGACAGGGATACAATGGAAAGAGAGGCAGACTTTATTTTTTTGGGTTCCAAAGTCATTGCAGCCATGATATTAAAGGGTGCTTGCTCCTTGGAAGAAAAGTTATGATCAACCTAGACAGCATATTAAAAAGCAGAGACATTACTTTGCCAACAAAGGTCCATCTAGTCAAAGCTATGGTTTTTCCAGTAGTCATGTATGGATGTGAGAGTTGGACTATAAAGAAAGGTGAGCACTGAAGAATTAATGCTTTTGAACTGTGGTGTTGGAGAAGACTCTTGAGAGTCCCTTGGACTGCAAGGAGATCCAACCAGTCCATTCTAAAGGAAATTGGTCCTGAATATTCACTGGAAGGACTGATGCTGAAGCTGAAAGTCCAATACTTTGGCCACCTGATGTGAAGAACTGACTTATTGGAAAAGACCCTGATGCTGGGAGAGATGGAAGGCAGGAGGAGAAGGGAATGATAGAGGATGAGATGGTTGGATGGTATCACTGACTCAATGGGCATGAGTCTGAGTAAGCTCCAGGAGTTAGTGATGGACAGGGAGGATTGACATGCTGCAGTCCATGGGGTTGCAAAGAGTTGGACATGACTGAGCAACTGAACTGAACTGAACTGAGGGCCTATTTCATGGCTCATAGATGGCTGTCTTCTTGCAGCATCCTCTCATAGCAGATGAGATGATGGAGTTCTCTGGGTATCTTTTATAACCATTCCATTCATGAGGGCTCCATCCTCATGACCTAATCACTTCCTCAAGACTCCGCCTCCAAATACCATCACATTGGAGCTTCGGTTTCAACATACAAACCTGGGGGAATGGGGGAGGTTCTGAAGATTCCAGGAGAGAATATTCTATTTCCCTGCCTTGCTGATTTTTGGAGGCTATCCACAGTACTTAGCTTCTGGTTTCCTCCTCTGTCTATAAAGCTGGCAATGTCCAACATCAAAAATCTACAAACAGTAAATGCTGGAGAGGATGTGGAGAAAGGGAATGTTGGTGGGAAGGTAAATTGGTACAGCCACTATGTGGTTCATTATGGAGAACAGTATGGAAGTTCCTCAAAAAACTAGAAATAGAGCTACTGTATAAACCAGAAATCCCACTACTGTATACCTGGAGAAAACCATAACTGAGTAAAGATCTATGCACCCCAGTGTCCATTGCAGCACTGTTTTCAATAGCCATGGAAGCAACCTAAATGTCCAGCAATAGAGGGATGGATAAGGAAGATGTGGTGCCTATACACAGTGGAGGATTACTCAGCCATAAAAGGAATGGAGTTGTGTCCTCTGCAGAGATGCTGATAGACCCAGACTTCCATGCAGAGTGAGGTAAGTCAGAAGGGGAAATATGGATATTGCATAATATTGCTTATATGTGGAAGCTAGAAAAATGGTATAGAGAAACTTATTAGCAACGCAGGAATAGAAAACAAACATGGATACCAAGGAGGGAAGCGGGGCAGGATGAATTGGAGGCTGGGATTGACATATATACACTACTACATATAAAATAGATGACGAAGGAAAACCTACTGTCCAGCACAGGGAATTTTTCTGCTCAGTGCTCTGTGGTGATCTAAATCAGATGGAGATCTAAGAAAGAAGAGATGTATGTATCTGTATCACATTCACTTTGTTGTACAGCAGAAACTGGCACAATACTGTAAAGCAATAGACTCCAATAAAAATTTGTTAAAGATGTCAACCTTGTCACAACTCTCTGACCTTCTGCAGTCACGTCTCCCTCTCTGATGACAACTGGGAAAGGTTCTTGCCTTTTCAGGCATCAGGAAGACCCCGATCCTCTCCCCTCGTCTCCAGATCTTGACCTTATTCACATCTGCTGTGTCCCTTTACTACCTAAGGCAACACAGTCCTGGGTCCTGAGAATGAGGACGGGGACATCTGGGGGCTGTGATCCTGTCTACCACATTGACCGAGCCCCATCTGGTGATGGTTTTGGGATTTCTTGGGCATCAACAGGGGGCACTAAATCTTCACTTTATAAAATAAAATGCATCTGACTTTCGAAGGAAGATCTAAATTTTTAAATTCTCGTGTTTCTTTCACAGTGCAGTTGTACCTTCTTCACTCATCAGAATGACAAAAAGTTTTTTTTAAAAATGTTATTACCTGTAGAGATGATTTGCATTCACAATGCATACTGACATCATTCAAGGCAGGCCTTGGTTGAAACTGGCTCCTGCCTGGAAGGTTCAGACTTGTCTTTTGTCAGAGCCAAGGGATGAGCTGGCCCTGAGAGGCTGAGTCAAGGTAATTAATTAATTAGGTAATTAATGAAATTGGACTTCAGTTGGAGCACATCTAGTTAATTACACTCCACAGTTGGTGGCATGCTCCCAGCAGTGGTCTTGTAGGGCTCCTCGCTCACTTTGTTTTATTAATTTTCTCTGCTCATTTCTCATCCCTATTCCCATCCCCTCTCCTACATGCACCTAATCTGATGTGTTTGATATGCAAGCCTGTATGTGCGTGTGTGTGTGTTCTTAGGAGCACACACCCAAGGGAGGGCTTTCCTACCTGCCGCCATATGCATTTCTGATGTGAGACACTCACTGCCAGATGGTGCCTCTGGGCGGCTGTCCTGGTTCTCACGTGCAAGAGCCTTGTCTGACTTTGACGACTCTGAGAAGTGGGAGCTAGTGTCTTCCTTTAATTTGCCTTTTTTTTTTTTTTTTTTTGCTTACTGGGGAAATGGAACATCTTGCACACTTGTTAGTCAACAGAAGTGAAGCCTTATCAGCTGTCAGGAGTAAATTCAATATATACTTGTCTCTTCCTATAGCTGGAGGAAATGCAGCTTCCAGGGACCTTAGTTGAACGTCTCTTGGCTACTGTGGGCGTATCTTCTGAATCAAGGTCCTGGTAAGTGTCTCCTTGACCTTCACAGTCCTCAAGTTCAGGGCTAGTTTTCTTCTTTCATAAATTATTTCCTGTGTTGAATTTCTTGTGACATTATGGCTCATGGTAGAGTTTTGATGGAAACATTCCATTTGATAGATTTTGTGATGTTGTCTTTCTTTTCCCACCAAGCCCATCCAAGACACCCAAGCACATATAACTACACACACTGTCCTTCCTGCCCACCTGCTCCACCCTTAACCCCCAAGTGTTCCCCTCTGCTTGCTTCCTTGCTGCCTCTCCCATTGGGTTAATGGATCACAGCCCTGGATGCATATTAAAACTAACCAGAGAGATCATTCAAGCTTCAGTTTTTCAGCACGAAATACAAGGTCTCAACTGTCTGCAGTGGGGTTGGGCGTGGATACTATTTAGATGGGTCGACTACCAAGGAGAAATTGAACAATTATTCACAACAGAGGTGAGGAAGAGTATGTCTAGAAAGAGAGGAGATCCGTTAGGGCATCTGTTAGTATTACCATGCCCTGAAATTAAGGTTGATGGAAAACTACAACAACCCCCTCCAGACAGGACTAGTAATGGCCCAGAGGCTTGAGGAATGAAGGTTTGGTTCACTCCACCAGGTTAAGAATCACAACCCGCTGAGGTGCTTGCTGAGGGCAAAAGGAAAACAGAATGAACAGTGGAAGAAGGTCGTTATAAACACCAGCTATGACCACACGACCAGTCGCAGGAATGAGGATGCTAATTGTCATGAGTACTTTCTCCTTATTTTGTAATGAATATATTAGTGTGTGCACATGTGTGTATACAGAATACTTTATTTCTTCCCCTTTTATCTCCTTCTTATGTAACGTAAGATGTGTTGAATTTGTATCACAGTATTTAAATACTGCTAATGTCGCGCCATCATATTTGGGTTACAGGGTATCAAGGGGAAGTACGACATCACCCAAGGACTTTGCACCCTCTTCTGGGGGAGTAGCTAGCATGCTCTTGGTGGTGTCATATGGGGGGGTGGCTGTAACCACGTTACTGTCTTCATTTGGAGATAAAGCATGGCTTAAGAACAATGTCTGGGTGCAAAGCTCACACAGAGAGTGGACCCTCAGGATTAATTTTATGTATCAACTTCGCTGGGCCGTGATGCCCAGATGTTTGCTCAACCATTATTCTGGATGTATCTGTGAGGAAGTTCAGGTGGATGGATTTTGGGTAGAGCAGATTAACGTGATGGGGACTCACCCAATCAGCTGACGGCCTGAAGGGAGCAAGACTGGCCTCCCTGTGCGAGATGGACTATTGGGCTTGAGCTGTAACGTGCTCTTCTCCGGGTCTGGGCATTTGGGGTTGAATCTAGTTGTAGGTCTAAAGTCAAAGAAGGGTTGGGGGTGTGTCCTGAGAGGAATCAGCAGTGAGGCATCTGCTTCAGGGGAGACCTTGACTGTGTCCTCAGGTAATTTACGGTTAATCTCCCCAGAGCCCATCACGAACCAGCTCTTATCTTTCCTCTCCCACAGTCCTTACTGCCAGTAATAGTTACTCAATAATTGCTGAGTTGATGCAGACTTAAAGAATGGACTTATGGTAACCAGGGGGGAAGGGTGCGGGGAAGGGACAGTCAGGGAGTCTGGGATGGACATGGACACACTGCTGTGTTTAAAATGGATAATTAACAAGGTTCTTCGTATAGCACATGGAACTCTGCTCAGTGTTATGTGGCAGCCAGGATGAGAGGGATTTTGGAGGAGAATGGATACATGTATGAGGAAGTCCCTTTGCTGTCCACCGGAAACTATCCCAACGTTGTAATCTGGTATGAAAGTGAAAGTGTTAGTGGCGCAGTCGCATCCGACTCTTTGCGACTCCACTGACAGGCTCCTCTGACCATGGAATTCTCCAGGCAAGAATACTGGAGTGTGTTGCCATCCCCTTCTCCGAGGCACTTTCCCAACCCGGGTCCCTTGCATTGCAAGAAAATTCTTTATCATCTGAGCAACAAGGGAAGCCTGTAATCTGCCATACTCCAACGTAAAAGAGAAAGTTTTTTAAAAAGTAATAATTGTTGAGCGGAAGAAAGAGCACAGGAAGAAAAGCAATGTTTAAAAATGTGAAATCCTGGAAATTCCCTGGAAATAACCTGTCCTTTAGTCCCAGTACAGTCAGTGTCAGAAAGGAGTGACAATCAGCCTTGCTCTTAGAATCCACGGACCAGCACCGTCATCACCACCCCCATCATCCCGTCTGCCCCCTCCCCAGGCTCCTTCCCAGGTTATTGTTGCTGCAGAGGGAAGTCGGGCTCCTGTTCCTAAAGCCTGCCAACCCCGCCCAGCCAGGCCCCACAAGAGACCCGTGGTCCCCAGACTTGTCAGCGACAAAGGCCCTCATTGTTTGGGCTTTGAGATGTTGTCCTCCCTTATCTGGATCCCTGCACAGAAAAAGCCCTGAAGACCATGCTCTCTCCAGGAACTCTGAAAGCCTGAACAACTGCGTCTGTCCCGGGAGAGGAGAGTGAAGAGCCGGAAGTGGGGTGATGAGCCACTGCCCGGCGAGGCTCCAGGGCTGAGAGCCCAGTGCATGCCCCCCGCCCATATCTTCCTCGGCTTGCAGTCTGGGGCCGCTTGGAAAAGGCCAAGCAGGATGCTGGAGGAGGGGCAGGTGGAGGAGCAGGCCTGGGGGACCCTCAGGTTTCTGAAGCTCTTTTAGGGACACAGGCGTCCAGCTTTCAAATACCGTAAATCAGGATAGGATGCATCTGCTGAGCTCCCCAGCCTCCATGGATGGACACCAGTGGGAGGGTTAGAAGCCTCCCTGTTCCTCCATGATCTTCCCAGATAGCTCAGTTGGTAAAGAATCCGCCTGCAATGCAGGATACCCCAGTTTTATTCCTGGGTCAGAAAGATGCCCTGGAGAAGGAAGAGGCTACCCACTCTAGTGTTCTTGGGCTTCGCTTGTGGCTCAGCTGGTAAAGAATCTGCCCACAATGCGGGAGACCTGGGTTCAATCCCTGGGTTGGGAAGATTCCCCTGGAAAAGGGAAAGGCTACTCACTCCAGTATTCTGGCCCAGAAAATTCCAAGGACTGTATAGTCCGTGGGGTTGCAAAGAGTCGCACACTACTGAGTGATTTTCACTGTCACTGTTCCTGCATGACAGCTGGGAGGAAGGCATGGCAAGGTGACCTGGAGCTGGAAGAGGCCTGTGGGCTGATGGGCTTCCCAGGTGCCTCAGTGGGTAAAGAATCCACAGGAGAGGTGGGTCCGACCCCTGGGTCAGGAAGTTCCCTTAGAGAAGGAAACGGCAACCCACTCCAGCTTTCTTGCCTGGGAAGTCCCACAGACAGAGGAGTCTGGCAGGCTACAGACCATGGGGTCACAAAGAGTTGGACATGACTTTGCAACTGAGCACACACATGGCATGATGGGGTGACCTTAGGAGAGGACCGTGAGCTGGGGTGATGGCGCGGCACCTTGCCCCTCTGAGAGAGTACACAGGACAAAGGAGGCAGGGTGCATAGCCCATTTCTGCCCACTCAGCACAGACACCCCTCCTGCCCGTGACTGCGGTAATCTGCACCCTAAGGGCACCGAGGCACCCACCCATCCAGCCAAGTGGGGATGAAGGGGGCCCAGCCCATGCCTTCCCCATCCAGCCTCCCAGATGTATGTGGGGGAAGCTCGGTGATCTCATCTCCTTGGCAGCACCCCTCTTCACCAGGTGACCCTTCCTCCCCCATCACCTGTGAGCTCCCCCATCATTCCCCCCACCTCCCACCCCACCCCTGGGACTTTAGGAAGGGGCACCACCATCCATCAGGAAACCATCTTCCTCTAAAGCTCCCCCGCCATCAGCTAGCCGATGGTTCAGATGTGTGAACTGACACATACCTGCAGGGCAGGAGACAGAAGTGACCAGAAGCAAGATCTCCAGGGCACACGGAGTGGCCTTTTCTTCTTGAAACTAACTCACCCGTTAGACTTCACAGGTGGTTCCCTCCAGCCATCATCCTCCACTCCTACCCCACTCCCAGCCCCCAGGGAATTCTTCCCACCATGAGCCTCCTTCTCTGTCCTTCCGTGGCAAATTTCACTCTGCTTTCAGAAGCATCACCAGTGAAGGGGTGTGGGATGCTGGGGAACAGTGGCCAAAAAAATACTGCCCTGAGATGGTCACTCAGATCCATCAAGGGCCGGTTAAATTCAAGGGCCCTTGGGCTCTGCTTGATTGGAGGCTGCATAAGTGGTTAGTGGGTGGTTAATTTCAGTAATATTTAATATTGGCAGTTTCCACATTTGTGGTTCCAGACAGTGGAGCGTGACTTTGAAGGTCTGGGACATCTGTCATTTTGCAGAGACACTGATTGGAATCACCCCTGGGATTCTGGGTGGCAGACACAAGGCTAGATTGATCCATGTCCGGGGTTCTGTCTCCAGAACCCCCAAGGAGAGGGGTCAGGGAGTGGCTTGTCAGCTCCAAAGGTGGCGTTGTTCCTCTCTACGCCAAGCCACCCTGCCTCCTGCACTGCCCACCTGTCCCCACGGAGGGGGCTGGTTGCACGTGACTCCAACTGTTCCTGTGCATGAGACCTCGGAACAGAGGAGGAGAACGTGAGGTTCACGCTCTGTCTATGGTGAGGGGCAAATCGCCTCTCCTCTTTGCTTCTCGCCTGTGTAATGAGGGGTCAGGGCTGGCTTTGGGCAAAAGACACTCCACACATCTGAGCGCTGGGACTTGGCTCTAAGGCTGTGTGACCGGGGAAGTCTGGAGTCTGTGCACTCAGGGTCCTCCTGCTGAGAACAGGCCTGCAGACTAGGTTTTGCCAAATTAAGCTTGGCTGATGGACCGGGAGAAGAGGCTCCCATCCTTCCGTGTTGTCAACAGAGTTAGGCAATATATTTGTTTAACTTATAAATAGACAAAACACTTTTCTATTCATTGGAGAAAGGAGGCTGGAGGGCTGAAAACATCCTTTAGGGATTTGATGTTCAGTGGCCACGTCTTACAAAGGACCTGTTATGGCTGAATTGTATCCTCCTAAACACATGTTGGAAATTTGTTTTAGATGCGTGTTCAGTTCTGTTCTATCTATTTATAATCATTCTAGATGGGATCCTCTCACCTGGCCAATTAAAAATAACTGCTCTGAGGCTGGCCATATATTTAAGTTTTCTCTTAGGGTCATTTAAACTCAATCGGAATGATGAGCTAAGTCTCAATAAAAAATTAACTTCTCATCTATTAAAAGGAAAACTACAATTATGAGGAGGATCTACATGGTTAACACCAGACTATGGTCATTTAAGTTTAAAGGCTCCTCTATGCTGGGAATGGTTAAATCATACAAAAATGATCAACCTGGTAATTATGAGACAAGGCTGGGTGCTTTGTGAACTATACCAGTTATTACCCTTAGAGAGAGTGTTGATATGGAACTCAGTGGATTTGTGGCACTAATTTATGGCCTTGACATCTACAGGGATGATACGAAGGTGTAGCCTGGGATTCCCGTGAATTTAAGGTCATACATGTTAACAAATTACAGGTAACCCCAACCAATCTACCATTGGTATGAT